>CM040122.1:204005718-204264271 GCA_022559845.1 Amorphophallus konjac
CTAGAATGGGAGAAGTCCATAGATAGACACTTTGGGAGGTTCACCCTGTCAGGGCCTATCCAAGTCAACTATGCCAAGAGTTTACTCTGGCGCCAAGCTAGGAAAGAATGGGAGTACATTGTAGGTTTGAGAGAAGCCAAAGGGGAAGCACCCATTGAATCTTGGGGCGAAATGAGGGCTGATCTTAGAAAGATCTACGCACCCCAATCCGGACCTCCTCAACCAACCACTTTTCCACCCCCAACCCCAACTCCAACCCAAGTACTTCCCCTATCAAGCCTAACCCAAGCCCGTCCATGTTCACCACCCCGGGAGTACCATAAGCCGGCTATCTCCACTCCTCCACCAAAAGACCCATTCCTCCCCTTGGAAGAGGAGCCCATGATCCAAACACCTGATCCCTTGGAAGTAAAGACCGACCTAGACCCCCTCCGGACCCTCGAGGGAACCCAAGCCCACACCATTGAGGAGGAGGAGCCACAAAACTCACCCACCCCTCCTAGTCCGGGTCCTCATGAGCCGCACACCCTCACCATAGACGAGTCTATACTCCAATGGCTCAAGCAAAGTTGCACCTTCCTGAGCTCACCACCATTGGGATATCAATCCCAAATTGTTACCACACAGTCTCCCCATGTCACTTTACAAACCTTCTACTTCACGGGAGACTTGGGAGACCTAGTGGATTGTCTATATTGGCAAGCCCACTTGACCGGCTTGCTTGCCCTGGGACCTTCGGAGCCTAGCACCATTAACTTTGCCCACCCCACCATTGGCTCCATCACTTCCGTTTGCACGAGTGGGCATTGCACTATTGAGATTCTTCTATTTCTCCCCTTGGAGGAAGAACCCACTCTGGTCTACTCCCCATCCTTTGAGATCCCAAATGCCTTAAACGGTCAACACACTAGAGATCTTGGACCAATTACTTTGGAGGAGGATAACTCACCATCATTTAAAGACCTTGAGGACATAGAATATCTCTTCCTTGGCAACCCATTCCCTGACCCCTTTGATCCCTCCCAATGGAAGCCAATGAACCCATGGTACCTAGTCGCCTTACCCACCACCCTCCTTTTCCTAGCCTCACCCACCATGTTGAACCTAAACCACCCATTCCAAAACATAGCCCTCGCTATAAGAGCCATGACCAAGGGTGACATCCACCCAGGAAATGAGGAATTGACCCATCCCAAGATGTCCACTTTCTGGGACCCCTTCGAACCCCATGAGTGGAGACCCCCAAATCAACCCCCACCAAAAGATTGGACCATCTTAATAGGAATGCATGTGCCACAACATTTTGCTCCATCTGGTAGGGCTAGTCGTCTCATTTGTGTCACCTATACACTAGGTCCAGTGCATGACAGGTTCACATTTGGATATGTAGGTCCACCCCCATTCATCATCCATCTTATGCTTGATAGGAGTCTACATGGAAGTCCAGGTCCTCCGGCATTCATTGCACCCATACCTGATAGAGCCACATTTGGATGTGCTGGTCCTCCCACATTCTTCATAACTCTTACGCATGAATGGAGCATACATGGATGTCCGGGCCCCCCGGTAATTACCGCCACCATGCACGATAGGTCCACCTATGGTTGCCCCGGCCCCCCTGAGTCCATAAAAGTCTTCATCACATCTATGCATGATAGGTCTATGTACGGTTGCCCCGGTCCACCTTTGCATGCTATCCTCTTTCACACCCACCAACCGCATTATGATGCATGGCATGAGCATACACGCAAGCAATTCTTGACGAGCGGTGAGGTTCACAAAGAGCGGGCAAGAGCTCGCGAGCACCACTTGGAATTCTAAGTAGGCAATCTGGTGATGATGACATTGGAGTGGCTCTACCCTAGGGTCACCTCCAATTCGAGGGCACGAGGACTTGGACCTTCCCAAGTTCCGAGTGACTTTGGCAACCCGGCTAACGGGTTGGACTTACTAATGGGTTTTGGGATTCACCCCATTTTCCACGTGGTGGATCCGGCACCCTATATGGGCACCGCGGCGGATCCTAGTGAGTGCCTCGAGCCTTTATCTTCCTTTGAGAGAGACAACCTCGGAGAGCCACCAAAAATCAGCCTGAGAGTCCGACGTGTGCACACGGAGGCAGTACTAGGCAAGCAGGGTTCCATCGCCAGCAAGAGGGTGCGCCTGAGCCACCTCGAGAGGATGAAGGACCGTCCCCTGGTTGCGGACGCAGGGTTGAGTTTGGAGGTTGAGGCTCACTCTGAGCTACTTGAGAGGACCACTTCTCCGGTGGGCCCATACTCGACGGAGTCGAGTTTTACGCACCCCGGGGGTATGATGAGGACATCACCAGCAATTTCATTTGATCGAGGATCCCGATGCTCGCCATCTATGCTACATCTTGTTCACCACTTTATTTCGAGTCATATGATATAATTTTCATTTTCTTATCATGTACTTTTCCTTTTATTTGAGTCCAATACCTAGGTTAGGTAGCTATTTACCTAAGTATTATGTCATTATGTGTGTTATTGGGCCCAATTATATGGGCTAGGCCCAGGGGCGCCCCCTTCCCCTTGGTTTAGTGTTAGTAGTCCAAAAGTCAGGGACTTAAGTTAAATTGTGGGATCCCTATAAATAGGACCCCAATCCCTCATTTGTAAGCTAATGAATTGTTGAATGAAGATTTGATAAAAAAAGTTGCCACAAGATTTGTGCTTCTCTCTCTCTCTAGCTCTCTCTCTCTCTTCTTCTCTCTCTCTCTAAAGGGGGCGAACCCCATTCTCTCTCCTCCCCACCCCAAATTCGAAATTCACTTTCTCTCCTCCCTATTCACCTCTAATTAAGACCCCTCCCCCTTCCCCATACCTCCCATTTAAGTCCCCTCCAACCCCTAGGTGGAATCCCTTTCTCCTAGGCACCTCTCCCTCCTCCCAAGCAACCTTTTCCCTTCCCCATACAACCTTTCATTTTCCCAAGGGAGAATACCTTCTCCCAAGCACCCCTTCCTCTCCCCAACACAACCCTTCCCCTTCCCAAAGCAACATTAAACCCCATTAACCTCTCATTCAAACCAAAGGAGAGAGATCTCCCTCTCTCTCTATCCCAACCCAAATTCGCAGCTCCCCCTTCCTCCACCTGCTAGACCATCTTCCAGCCCCCATTCTGCCCCTCCCACACCTTAGATCACCCTATACCAGACCCCCACACAGCCCGGGGTCGCCCCCCACACACATCCACCCCATCTCCCACCCCATCTACCCCATTTTCTATATACTAGTGAGCAGCTGCAGTTCTGCAGAACCGCCCCCCTGTTGCAGCGCCGCCCACGACCTCATCCCAGAGCTCCTGGGGGCGTGGCCTACATCGACGGAAAGCTCTGCGAGTCTTATTCGCAAGAATGGTGGAATCATCTCATTCCGACTTTGCTACAGTTCGTGGTGCCCCTTCTCGTCCAACTGCGCAACAAGGACCAGAACCTAGACCTGAGCTGCAGTGCAGAAGCTCCCACGGCTACATCTTTCAACTTATGGAGGCGCCACTTGGCCGAGAGCTGCAGCCATGAGTCATCCACCACCACCAACAAGCGGCGACCCGTTCGGCATCAGGAAGTGCCCTTTCCATTTTTTCTCCCCCGGGCGCGTAGACAGTCTGTTTAGGTCCTGCCCTGACAGTGCCTCACTCAACGGACTCCGCCTCACCTCCCCGACATCCTCTGGTTCTATTCTTGGTTTCTGCTCGAAGAAGACTCATCCACGAACGTCCTTGACTTGGTCTCGCCTCATTCGGACTTTGGGAGCCACCGTGGTGACTTCGGCCATCCGCTGCTGCCCCTGGGAACAGTCTGCTTCTGCATGCAAGGGACCTGTTCCATAGCCCGTCCCTGCTGGCGACGACTTCGGGACCGCCCACAAAAAAATCACAGTCATACCTGGGTACGTCAGAAACATTTTGGCGTAAGTCTCATCAAGTTCTGAGTCCGGGAGAGCTCACAGCGGCAACTACATCGACACCCTGTCTTGCTGCCCAGACCCGGGCAGATTCGGTCGGGTGCTCTGTCGGCGCGATTCGAGCGAATCTCCCCTCCCCGCCTGGCTGGCTTAACGCCCCTCCCTACGTGGAGGTAGTGTTTGCATTGTAATACTGATATCCCCACCCCAAGTCCACCCTCCTGTGTGAGACGTAGTGGTTATATAATTTAAATAGGGATCAAGCTTCATCGGCGCAGTGTGTGGAGAACCCACACTTCCCCGCTCGCCCTCGTCTCCGACAGGGATCGGTGTCTTCACACCGACCAGGTGAGCCTCGGGTTGCCCTACTCTACTGGAATTGCTTTGCTTGTTTAGTATTGCTGCTTAGTGCCGTCAGTCGGTGAGTGAGCGCACGATCTCAAAATATCATCAATTTGAGTGCCACCGCGGAGCGAGTTGAGAGAGAGCCACTACATCCCACGCCCTTGGCGTGCTGGTCGCCCACAGAATTGGGGCATCCCAGGCCTTTAGGGGTTCAATCTCAAGCGAGCCAAACCCTGGAACAGCGAGGTCCCATCCTGGACCCTCTCGACCATCGTCGAGTTGCCTACGGGCACTAGTGTGCGCTACACGGGTGAGTCCGCTTGAGTGGGTCCACCGTTCGGTTCGATTGCTTGCAAATTTAAGTCCGAGGGGTCGTGTCACATCACTATCTCTCTTTCTTTCTCTTCTACTCTCCTAATCTCTCACTCACCGCTCTCTCTTCACGGCTTCTCTCTTCTATCTCTTCTTCCTCTCTTTTCCTTCTTTTTCTCTTTTTCTGGATCGAAGGGCTTTCTGCTCTTCAGGCTTCTGCTTCGATCAACCTTCATCTGAAGACGAAGGCTCCATTATATACCAGCAGCCGCAGGTGGGTAAGGTGTAGAACGCGTGTGCCTCCCACGCTTCATCCAGAACCTTCTTGCCACGTGCCCTTATAGCATTGGTTCCTTTAGTATCGGATCACGTGCAGCCCAGACACCGGTGTATGTTCTTCCTCAGACCTGCAAGGAGATAAAAACCATTAACACTGAGGGCCACAAGAACTAAAACTGCATGAGGTATGTGATAGCAATACGAGATGCACTTTACTGAGAACGACACGAGATACAGAAGATTATTACAGTACGAGACAAGGAGAGAATGACACGAGGTCAGATGCAAACAGCACGAGGTAAAAAGAGAACGACACGAAGTATCACTGTAACAAAACAAACACTACGAAGAGAACGACACGAGATACATAATAATAAAGCTAACACCACAAAGAAAATGACACGAAGTCAGAAGAGAACAGCACGAGGTGAGAAGGAAATAGCACGGAACTAAAAAGGTAGTAAGACACGCGGTCAGAGGAAACCTGGACGAAGGTAGAAGCAAAATAACACGCGGACATAAACACAAGAGAAACACGAAAACAGAAACCGACACGAAGTGTGGTTTCAAAACAAGAAAGACACGAGGTCTAGGAAAAGCAACACGAAGATAGAAATAACAAAGAACCGACTCGAACTAAGGATGACATGGAGACAGCACAGTCAGACTCGACTTGAGACACTTAACGCTTGAACTTAGAGAAGAATGCACGAAGTAAAATCAACATGAAGACAGAAGACAGAAATAACATGAAGACTCAAACACAAAAATAACACGAAGACATGAATACAAAAGCAACACGACATAACAAACAGTAAAGAGAACGGCACGAGAATAACATGGACTAAATCCAACTCGAAGACGAAAACAAAAACTGACATGAAGTGTGGTCACAAGGCAGAGAAGACACGGGGTCTAGGAAAGACAACACGAGGACAGAAGATAGGAACGGTTTCAATCGACACGTGATAAAACAAAGAAAGTAGGAAAACGACTCGAGTATGTACAGTAAATGACACGAAGACAAGCCCTGAAAATACTGTTTAGACTTCACGCTGTACAGACTTTGAGGAGTCTGAACCAATGTACAGACTTGTTCGAATGTCTAGACTTTACATGAATAGTCGATGTGTAGGCTTGAAGAACTGAAGCCCACGTTGTATAGACATGACCTAACAGTCCAGTGTATAGACTTGAATAGCTGAAAGCTACAGTGAGAGAGTGTATACACTTGACCAGATCAAGGGCAATTCGAGTGTACAGACCTCATGCCATGAGACGCTGAGAGAGACAGTCCAATGTACAGACTTATGAAGACTGATGCATGAACAGTAATGCATATACTTAGGAGCATGGAGGCCAATGTATAGACATTAACTATCAAGACGCTAAGGAAGACGGACAATGTACAGACTTCCTGTAACAGTCTGATGTACAGACTTCATGAAGCTAGACCAGCGGCTGTACAGACTTTGAAGGAGGACAAATGTATGGACTTGGTGACGTGAAAGCGATGTACACACTTATAGCGTTGACGCTAATGTCTTGAGAATGCTCACAGTGTTGACGCTGCATGAGACGTAGGCTGTACAGACTTAGCATGTGAAGGCTGATGTGCATACAAGCTGAGTTGACACTGCAGCCTAATGAGTTGACGCTGCAACGTATATTCTTGATGATCAACTGATGATGTATAGACTTCATCAAATGAAGAAACTGAACTGAAGCGTCGACACATCAGCTCAAGGAGTTGATGCACTACTGTATGGACAGATACAAATATGACCAAGGGGTCGACGCATCGGCACACTGAGTTGACGCACTGTAGTGACAACTATGCAGACAGAGTGTAGCAATGAATGCTTTGCTTTATGCATCAGTTAACATGACTGAACATCAAAATATATTAAACTAAACTGAGCAGCAAGATGACTGAACATTTGATTAACTCACATCAACAACCAATCATCAAAACCATCATCAAAACCTCAACAACCAATCATCAAAGCCATCATCAAAACCACAGGGGCACAACAACGGGTGCGTCCATAAATGTGATCTCCATGAGCACTCTTCAGTTGTGTGGGGTCGACGAGGAACAAATAAGACCTTCCTCGATCACGGTCACGGCTTATGACAATAGCAAAATGCCGCCGCAGGGGATGATTATTCTGAAGGCAGAACTAGGCCCCATGTTAATTCCCACAGAATTCCATGTCCTCGACATGGACCCCACATTCAAGGCTATACTGGGTCGCCCTTACATCGAAGCCATGGACGCTGTGCCTTCCACCAACCATCAGTGCTTGAAGTTTCCTTACAATGGGAGGATTATTAAAGTGGTCAGTACACCTGTCCTTCACACAGTGGATGCTATCAACACCTCTCTGCCCTCTGTTTGGCCATCTCATCGGCCTATATTGTCACTACTGGACGTACGTGATTCATCTCACGTTCCACTAGCACCAAAGGAGCCGGTCAGGACAACCGCAACATCATATCTCCCTTTTCACTCCAAAGGGTGGGAGATTATGAGGAACATCGGCTATCAACAGGGCAAAGGTCTGGGCGCACAGTTACAGGGTAGACTCAAACCGCCAAAGGAAATTAGGCCGAACCGCAGGTTTGGCCTAGGCTTCAAAGGACCGTTCAAGGCGGATTGGAAGCCCCTCACATGGACTCTATCAAACCACTTCAACAGAGGGCCCGTTGTTCAGATGGGACATTACCCACGAGAAGCATATGGGAGATCACATGCTGTATATTTGGCTGAAAAATGTTCGAGGATCACAAAAAGAGGCAAGATCAAAGATCCGAAATGCGAGTGGAACAAATGGTTCGACATACGAGACATTTCTGTTGCACTGGAAAGGATGTTCTCGTCTCCGCAGCTTGAAGGACCACCATTGATATCCGAAATACCATAGAATATTACCACTCTTGCCAAGGTTCCAAACTATCCTTGTCCTCGCCAGAAGGACCCTGTCATCGACGGATCTTCATCCGTCCTCAACATTACCGTCGACGGCTCATTAGCCGCCATCTTCTCCATCCACTCGTCTTAGCCTTTGCTGATATCTTCTTCCTGGGCCAGACAACTGTCTGATGATCTTCCTAGATCCCCTTCTCTACTTACATACCTACGCGGGCTTCTCAACCCGCGCCAGGTCTTCAACCATGATCTGCTCTATGAGCCTTACAATCCTCTTGCCATAACAACTTTTCTCTCTCCTCCAATCTCTTTTCACTGCTTTGTCATTAAAAATGAAAACGAAAAAAAAACGTAAATTTTCAAACTCCCCAGCAACACATCTTCGTTGAGGAAACCTCCTACATCTCCCACGGGTGCGTACCGCCCTGCGGACCACCCGTCCAAGGTCCGATAAGCGACCTTTTCTACCCCTCCTCTGAGGGGTCTTCTCCTGTACATTCTACACCATCCTCTTCATCTTCCTCTTTTTCTGTAAATATTGTCAGTCAATCTAGGAATGATAGGCCAAGGGTAGTACCTAGGAAGAAATCCAAGGGTAGGCAAATCCCTCGTCGATTCCTTCTAGATTTAGCCGCTAGGTGTCAGGCCCTTCTTGCCATCCCCCAGTTGTTAGAAAATCTCATCCAGCTACCGAAAATAGAATATGAGGGCGACTGTGCATTTGATGAAGGGTATGGAGTCTACGAGATCACGGATGAAGAATGCCCCACTGAAGATGAGGGTGAAGAATATGAGGATGCGGCGGGCGCATACGCAAGTGGAATGAGGAGATTCGACGAGCCCTCAACCGCCGTAGAAGAATCCACCAAAGAAGTCAACTTGGGAACTGAGGAAGACCCTAGGATCATCCTCATAAGTGACAACCTACCACCATCTGAAGAAAAGGCATTAATTGAGGTTCTCAAGGAATATAAGGACACGTTGCATGGAGCTACGAGGATATGCCGGGTCTAGATTCAACCTTGGTCGAACACCGTTTAACCCTAAAACCAGGGTCCGTCTCGGTAAAACAAAGGTTAAGGCGTTTCCACCCTCAGATGGCTTTGAAAATGAAAGAAGAGGTCGATAAGCTCCACAAAGCCAGGTTCATTAGAGTCATCTTTTATCCTCAATGGGTGGCGAACATTGTCCCGGTCATGAAGAAAGATGGGAAAGTCAGGATTTGCATCGACTTCCGGGACCTTAACCGCGCGTGTCCAAAGGATGATTTTCCCTTGCCTCACATTGATGTGTTGATCGATAACACGGCAGGATATGAAACCCTCTCATTCATGGATGGATTTTTAGGATACAATCAAATTCGTTTGGCAGAAGAAGATCAGGAAAAGACGTCATTCACTACCCCTTGGGGAACATATTGTTACGTGGTCATGCCGTTTGGGTTAAAGAATGCTGGAGCTACTTACCAAAGAGCTATGATGGCCATATTTCATGACATGATGCACATATATCTGGAAGTGTATGTGGATGACTTATTGGTGAAATCAAGGACCAGGATGGAACATCCAGAAGTTTTGGCTAAGGTCTTGCAGAGGTCAAGGGAGTTCCAACTGAAAATGAACCCGAAAAAGTGTGTGTTTGGTGTGTCGTCGGGTAAATTGCTGGGGTTCATTGTGAGTAAAATAGGGATCGAGATAGATCCCGACAAAGCTAAGGCTATCAAGGATATGTCGCCTCCCAAGAATTTGAGGGAAGTCTGAGGTTTAATTGGGAGGTTGCAGTTTATTCGTCGGTTTGTGTCCCAACATTCACAAAGGTGTAGACCTCTCTACGAGTTGACCAAGCCAGGAGTAGAATTCCACTGGAATTCTAAATGTCAGAAAGCTTTTGAAGGGTTGAAGGAATATCTGGCTAGTCCACCCGTTCTCATTCCACCCAAACCAGAAAAACCTCTGATCCTTTACGTCTCAGTCTTGGATGACTCCGTGGGAGCCGTCCTCGCACAAACTGATGAAGAAGGCAAGGAACGGGCAACCTATTACTTGTCCAAACTTCTCAATCCCTGTGAGCAAAAGTACACCGTCATGGAGAAAACCTGTGCTGCCCTCGTTTGGGTAGTGCAGAAATTGAAGCACTACTTCTTGGCTCATGAGGTCCACTTGATTGCTCGAATGAATCCTATCAAATTCCTTCTAGAGAAAGCCGTCCTTACGGATAGGCTAGCACGCTGGCAAAGTTTTCTCTCTCAGTTCGACATCACCTACATCCAGCAAAAGGTGATTAAAGGCTATGCCATAGCCGAGCATCTCGCTCACCATCCTCTTCCCAAGTTCGATCCCGTCCAATCAGAGTTTCCAGATGAGGAACTAATGTCCGTCAACCAATCAGATGAGCCAATGTGGACACTATATTTTGATGGAGCTCTGAATTCTTAAGGGAGAGGAATCGGCGTCGCCCTCCTGTCACCTGAAGGCCTCACATTCCCATGGCATACCAGCTCAAATTTCCAGTTACCAATAATTTAGCCGAATATGAAGCTCTTCTAGCTGGCCTAGAACTCGCTCATTCTTTTCGTATCACTCAGTTGCGAGTCGTAGGTGATAGTCAACTCATCCTTCGCCAGGTGCTCACTAAATATCGCACTCGTGATCTCAAACTCAAGCCATACCAAGAACTCACTGCTGCCTTTGCCAAACTGTTCACCAAACTGATCTTTGTTCATGTCCCTCGTCATCAAAATATTCTCGCCGATGCCCTCGCCTCGTTGGCATCATCCATAAGATTCCCTCTAGGAAGATGGTTTGAGTCCATTTCCATCTACAAACTTCACGCCCCTGCAATCGATGATGCTTCCTACGTAAACATCAAAGACAGGATAGCAAGGAAGATCCTGCAGGAAGATATCCTTGAGAAGAGGGAGATCATGTTGGCAGAGGTTGAAGAAGAACTGGCTGATGAAGAGAAACCATGGTTCTATGAAATCATCAAATACTGCCAAGATCAGTCTTATCCTGAAGGGGCCACCACAGAGGATAAGAAAGCCATAAGAAGGGTGGCTCAGAAATACACATTGGTTGGAGGTCTACTCTATAGAAGGAGCCTTACTGGTATTCTGTTAAGATGTCTTGGTGACGAGGAGGTTTGGAAATGTGTAGAGGAGACGCACTCGGGTGTGTGCGGTGGCCACGTGAATAGTCAGATGCTCGCCAAGAAGATCATTCGCCAAGGCTTTTATTGGCCCACTATGGAAGAGGATTGTGCTATCTATGTCCGTAGGTGTGTCAAGTGTCAACTTCACGCCGATAAAATCCATTCACCATCTTCCTCACTTCATCCAATATCCTCCCCGTGGCCTTTCTCCATGTGGGCATTCGACATCATTGGTCCCCTAGGTGATCCCAATTCCCTCACCAAGCAGAAATCTTTCATCCTTACTGCAACGGAATACTTCACCAAATGGGCCGAAGCCGAAGCTTACGCGGAAATCAAGGCGTCAACAGTCTGCAAGTTCATCATGAAGAACATCCTCGCCAGATTCGGCGTCCCAAGCACAATCGTCACTGACAATGGGCCATAGTTCATTTCTCAGGACCTACAGGACCTCTGCAAAAGGTACGCAATTGCATTGCATCATTCATCGCCTTATTACCCACAAGGTAACGGCCAAGCGGAGGCCACCAATAAAATATTGCTCAAAATCATGAAAAAAACCTGCGAGTCTAGTAAGTTTTCAGACTGGCCAGAAAAGCTTATCGAAGCTCTATGGGCCTATCGCACTTCAATCCGTACCCCCACCGGGCAGACTCCATTTGCCCTTACTTATGGTATGGAAGCGGTAGTCCTGTACGAGACTCTGATCTCTTGTCTCAAGGTACAATTGGACGAGGAATTTCCCCTCGACGATCGTCGTAATTCACTCCTCGCCCAGTTGGAACTCTTGGATGAGAAACGGCTGGCCGCTGCCGAACACGTGCGTGTGTATCAAAATAGACTCACTCGCTTTTACCAAAAGAAAGTCGTTGAGAGAAAATTCAAAGTCGGTGAGATGGTCGTAAAAATAATTTTTGTCAAACCTGGAGGGCCGCGTTCTAAGCTCCAACCCAATTGGGAAGGACCATTTGTAATTCAAGCCGTGTACCCTGGCAACGCCTACAAGCTAGTCAACGCCGAAGGGACCGAGTTATCCCACCCTTGGAATGGGCTTTATCTTAAGAAATACTACCCTTAGCACAAAACAAACAAAAAAATGATGAAAAGATAAAAAACATCAAAAACAAAGAAATATTGAAAACCACTAAAAATATGGAAAATTCAAAATGCCGATGCCTGGCAGTCACCATGTAGTTAAGTCCCTGCATCTAACCTTCATGTTAGGATAGGGCCCATTAAGGCTTGGTAGGCACCGGGTCTTGGTTTGCCAGAACCGTGGAGATCCCTGTCCGGCCACGTCGGCCTATGCTCGCTCGAAGGAAGCTAACATGTGCTCACCTATGTATTTTATTCAAAAAAGTCGATAGCATCACCTACGGTGGGGCCCCACCCAGAAGATCTCCGGAAGCTGTAATCTTTATTCTTTTCTCTTCGACCAAATGAGACAGTCGGCGCCCTTAAAACGCTGAGCATGAGAAACCGAAACTCAAACTCCAAAGGCAAGAGTAGGATCTATTTCCTCGAGCATCGATCAGAGCACGAGAAGAGGGCAGTGTCCCCGCAGGCATACGAAAAGGGAGCCCACAAACGTCAAACGACTATATCTCCCTCACAAAAAGAAATACAAAGTCAAAATCAAGAGAAAAGTCTGGTCGTGACCGTGCCTGTTGCGATAAACGGAACCCCTCAAAGCAAAAGTCTGAATCCACAAAAGGGGCCGTGGAATGTAAATGCTCGAGATTTGGCCCGAAGTTGTCCGAAAGGAAAGAGTTAATGGGCCCTTATTCGCTCGCCGGGTTAACGGCTTTGCCGGTCCTCTCAGGAGGTTTATCCCCTACACTCTTCCTTCTCCCTCTAAAGATGAAGGTTCGATGGAGTTTCTGAAAGGTGAAAACTGCCCAGGGTCTGCGACCTTATTTTAATATACACATTTGGTTGCCTACTTTGAAAAGGAAAAGCTATCGCTGCGAAGGAGTCTCCGTGTTTCTGGCTGGTCAAGACCCCTGTTTACCACCTTGATGTCTTCTTGTTTAAACCTCGGGCTTAGGCCAATGCAAGCGCGTCACCTATGGGTGCGACGGCGTCTGATTCCGGGTCAGCGTCGCGCGGTTGGTCATTGGGGTTCCAGGGTATTCCATCATATACCATCTAGAGTTGTGAGGAAACAGACCCGGGTCGGGCAAATCTCTTACCTTAAACACCTTTTGGGTGAATCCCTGTGGTCGGAAGCGACTGGGAGCCTAAGCATGGCATGATGGTATTGTCATCAGGGTAAGTCTTAGCCGGCGGGATCATCATTCGAGGGGTCTAGAGGCCCAAATCAACCTAGATGTGCACTTAGGATACCTGGGAGGTTAGTAAGAAACCCCTGTCTCACGTAGGTTAGGTGCCATTTGGGTGCTTACCAGGCGTTAGCAAAAAAAATTGAAATGATAAAAATAACAAAAAAATGGAAAAGAGAAAATGTACATATTTGCAAACAAATTTTTTTTTATGATAAAACAAAAAAAATACCAAATATAAAAAAGAAAACAAATCAATTTTGCATGATTGCATTTGCGTGCAGCATCTCACTTTTAATACCGCTTGCATTCGTGTGCTTGCCTGTCGCATTTATCATCACCACATCTTTCCCTTGCCTTCGTTAAATAAAGGCTTGGCCCCTTGACTAGTTATCGAGGACAGTCACAGTGACCATTGAGCAAGGGGCCAAGTCAGAACAGAAATTTTGATTTGTTTGCTTCAGTGATGTGTGCAGGGATTCAGGCAACAGAAGCAAAAGTGAAAACCAAACAAACCGAACCTTGTATTTTATTCCAAAAACCAAAAAAATTACATCAAGTTCCGCCCTCTCTCTCTGCATTACTCGTCCCACTACTCTCCGGGCAAAACGCTCTCAAAGGTGCTACCCAACTACAAAAAGCGGTACTCCTACCGCTCTGTACTCCCCTTCCTATTCCCACATCCCAGCGTTGATCCACGGAAGCAATAGAGAAGCTACCAACACGAAAGCCACGCTCTCGTGCTCTTCGATAGCGCTCCTCACCATCTCTCAGCCACTGTTCATCAAGACCAAGGCTGATTCAGAGTTCGAATAGTTAGGCCTCCATGGCCCTTCGTTCCTCCCTTTCAGTCAATCTGTTGGCTCTTTCTCTCTCTGCGTCTCTTTCTTTCTCTGCACGTTCTCTCTCACGATCTTCCCTCTCCAACTGGAGAGTAATCCTCAGTTCCACAGCATCTCTGGAGGAGTCGTCATCAGGACGACGCCGCAGTTCCCTCTCCAGTTCTGCTATCCTAGCCTCCTTCTGCGCAGCTTGGGCAAGCGCTTCTTCCGTCTCCTTTTCCTGCCGAGTGTACCATCTCAGATACGCGATAAGGCGTAAAACAAAGAGAACTCAACACTGAGACTCTTACCTGTATAGAGAGCATCCCTTCTGCCTCCGCGGCACGCTGCGTGGCATGAGCAAGTTGCTCATGAAGTAAGTCAAGTTCTGAGGTGGGAATCCACAAGCTGGAAGAGGCACCACCTACTCCCATCGCTGGGGAAGCCGCGCCAATCTGGGCATGCTACGACCGCGTGAATTAGCAGCCAACATCTGGAATCTGCGGTTCTAATTAGGAACGCAATGTACACGTACCGAGGCCCTCGTAGCTCCGCCGGCATCGCCCAACCGTTGCTCCATCTCTGCCAAGCGAGTTCGTAAAGTCGCTATCATCGTATCACGGATATTCTGCAGCCATATGAGTCAGCATTTCCACCAGAAAACCAAAAAAAGGAGAAAGAAGAAAAGAGAAAAAGGGGGAACCTACCTCCACAAATCCTCGGGGTTGGAACTGCTCTGCGTACCTTATCTTGTATAGACGCAAGTAGTCCTCGCTATCCCGCGCATGTGATTCTATAATTGTGCCACCTCGTTGCCAGTCTTCATACTGTTCAGGGAACCGCACGCGCCAGTCAATGCAGGTCACCGGTCCCCGCGTCTTTCTCCCGACACGAGGTGGCGCAGCCGTATCCACCCATTCCTGAGCCAGTCCTAAAGTTCTCATAACCAATCGTAGCCGAAGCGGCTCGATTTCATTCAGGCAGTGCATCCACAGTTCCCGTCCAAATCGGGCACGACTTGCTAGAACCCACAGTTGGTCGGCATCGACCATGTCTGAGTAGGGTCTCCAGTTTACCATCGCTGCAGGGAACTCCTGTAGCTCCCGCCTTAGCACCATCAGTTGGTAGGTTAGGGGTGCCGCACTCATGATGGGTTCCCACCGCCTGGCTAGCGGCACCATCGCGGGTCGCCAATGTCGAGCTCTCCCCATGGGGAGGTAATAATAGCTCCACAGCTGCTCGGCGTAGGTCATCAGTACCTTGCAAAAACACACCAAAATATATACAAAACAAGCAAAACCAAAAATACCTGGATGAATGGTGTGAAACCACTCACAGCCATCTCACGATCCGCTTCTTGGAACAGGCCTGCAAACAAGTGTGCCAGCATGGCAGCTCCCCAGGCATAGTATCCTACTCTTTCAAGGTCTGATAGCAGCTCCAGGAAGCGACATTGGATACCATCCCCTTTCGAGCTCAGCACCAATCTCCCCAAAAGGAAGAGGAGAAATCTCCTCAAATCTATGTTGCATCTTTCCCAGTTGCCGAAATCTGTGCAGTACACGGCACGGCATCCTTGTTCCATCCTTTCCATGAACTCTTCTGAGGATTCATCGTCCCGCCGATGAGTGTCGATGAGCCCTAATGCATCCAGGAGGGACGCCCTAGCTACCGACCTGTTTTTCTGACCATCTAGGTCCAAACCCAGTAACTTCTGGGCACCTTCTCGGTAGTCCGCGTAAGTGACTCCAGTCACTACCTCGCTATCCACCTTGAGGCTCGTAATTCGGGCCACATCTTCCAAGCTAGGCACCATGTGCCCCCAAGGCATCAGGAATGCTCGACTCACTGGGTCCCATCTCTCACACAAGGCTTGGATCAGGACCAGGTCGAGCTGGATCGGCTCGATCTGAAGAAAGGTGCCAAATCCCATCACGTCTAGCCTGGCCTTCTGAAAATCCGGGAGACCCCTGTATGCGGCCACCGCTAACTCCCATGAAATGTGTGATTTCATCACACTCTGTGCGTGCATAAGAAATGGAGAGGAGGTTTGGTCAGAAAGAAAGGAAGGAGAAAGAATGAGAAAAGGGCAGGAAAGCTCAGCTTACGAGTTGTGATTGGGCCCTTTCGCTGAAGTGCCCTTCGAGGTCCGAAAGCCTCCTAGAATTACTACCACTGGACCTGCTTCTCTTCGAGGAGTGGGAAGATTCGCCCTCCATCCAACTCTCAGAATTTTAAACTCCTCTCCCGTGAGAACTTGTGCTCCTCGAGTTAGCTCTCGATATACCTGGGAGGATAAAAAGGACAAGAATTTATAGAAATGGAAGGAGTGCAGGCCAAGATTGCCTCCATCACCTTTAATGATAGCCCTCGCAATGAGGCACCTACCATGTGGTCCCGTATGTCACTTCACCGCTCGCACAGAGAGATTGATTGGACGAAGAATATGACGACTAGCCCCCTATGTTGTCTAGGGATACCCTTTCATGTTTTGGAGGACATCCGCAAAACTTGACACAACATCCGGGAAAAGGGACTAGGGCCGTCATTATTGACTTCGACGACAGATTCCCATGGAAAATGGTCACAACAAGACGCGATTCTCCGCTTGAGGTGGAGTCTCGGCAGACCTATCACATGGAAATAGTGCCAAAGAAGAAGTGTAGGGAAGAAGGAACGCGCAAGAGAATAAATAAGCAGCAGAAAATCAAATCACTCCATTCATAATTCTACATAAGCTGTCATAAACACTACAATCATAGAGAGGTGGCGGGTCCACTAGCTCGCCAACTCTTGCCATTATTTTCATGCTCGTCCCTCTAGGCGTCCCTCTCCTCTCCCATGAGGTGAGGGTCCCTCAGAAGCCTCCGGGATCCCCGTGCAGTAGCACCCGCCTCGCCTCGTGGCGCCGGCTCCACAGCAATGACTCGCTGCTCCTCCCCTGGCGTGGCAAAGAAGCCACTAGCAGCAAAGCGACCAGACTGGCGTAGTTGCTCCCCGAACTCTCGCGCTCTCTCGTAGTGCGTCTCCATCCCTCCTAGCCTCTGCACGATGGCCTGAAGGCCCAGCTGGAGCTCCCTCACTTGGGCCTCCAAGGCCCTCCTCTCGGTCTGATCCCGCTGTCGCTCGGACCTTCTCTCGGCTTTCTCTCTCTCTGCCTCTCTCCTCATCATCTGCAGAAGAACCCTTAACTCCAGGATGTCTGGAGAAGGTCTCTCCTCACCGCGATGTCGTAGCTCTGCTACAGTCACCACCCAGGCATCACGGTCCTCTTCTGCCCGGGCAGCCCGAGCCACCGCACCAGCAAGTTGCTCCCGAAGGGAGGCAATCTCAAGAAAAGGGGCCGAGGAACTGGAAGATGCGCCGCCAGTCACTCCCACCATCGCTGTCTGCTGGGCACGCTGGAACGAACAAACAACAACCGTCAGCTAAGCTGCACATTTAAAAATAGAAAATGCAGCACTTAGCTTACCAATAGCGACAGTTCCTGTTGAGTGGCGGCCAGCTGCCGCCTGACCTCGGCTAATTGGGCACGCGACCCGTCGACGTCGCGCGTATCCCCGGCTTGGGGAAGCCCCGCATAACTCTCTCTCTCCCGCCTCAGGAAGTCGACACTATCCTGCACCAGTACGCTCTCTTGCTGCCCAGGGAGACGTATGCGCCAATCTTCAAGCTTCGCCTTGCCGCGACTCTCCTTCCTGACGCGGCTCGGCTCGTCTGCACTCGCCCACTCATCGGCCAGGCCCAGGGTCCT
Source organism: Amorphophallus konjac (assembly GCA_022559845.1). NCBI lineage: Eukaryota > Viridiplantae > Streptophyta > Magnoliopsida > Alismatales > Araceae > Amorphophallus > Amorphophallus konjac. Next base: position 204,023,523 of record CM040122.1, read on the forward strand.
CGCCATGTCTTGCACCAAGAAAGAAGGACTTCGCATCATAACAAAGAACGCGTCCCCTATCTAGGATGCGTCCATCATTTGAGTACAACACTCGTCGAACCCTTTCCCCCCTCGCACGGCTTGCTTCAAAACTCAAAATGGATCAAAGAGGGGGAAAACCAAGCACTCACCGAGCCGTGTTCACCCTCGGGTCCCTCGAGGGCCCGAAGCGGCCCTTCCTCCTCCATGGACGCCGTTTCGTGCTCTTGCGCGTCCCTCCTCGGACGAGGGGTCCCGCGTCCCTCTCCACCTTCGTCGTGGTCTAGACCACCAAACTCCATCGATCAAGAGAGGAAGGAGACGAAAAGGGGGACAAGCGAGTTTCGGCGGAAGGTGGGCTCGTTTGCAGGTAAGGCACGGGAGAAGAAAGGCCACCCGGTGCTTTAAATTTGAATTCAAGGATTAAGACGCGTCCTCGCGCCTGGACGCGCCCAAAAAGGGGAGAAAGGAAACAGAATCCCCCCGTGCAAAGCGTAGTTCCCCGCTGTTCAGGGCAAGGTCTCGTGGAGCGTGCCTCGAAGGACAACCAAGTGTAAAGAAAGAAAAGTGAGCGAGGAAAAGTACACACAACACAAGAAAGCCATTTTCATTTCATATAATAGCCGAAAGTGCATCATGTAGTAAGGAGGGTGGAGTGTACAAGCAACTCTCTAACTCTCACCATCACCCTCCTGGTCATCTCTCTCCTCCCTCCTCTGACGGGGATCCCTAGGGGGCCTCTGTGACCTCTGCGAACCCTGAGAAGCCGTGCTCACCTCTCCAGGGGGCACCATGCCGGCCTCCAAGGTGCGGCGACGCTCCTCGGCCGAAGAAACTAGAAAGCTTCCCACAGAAAAGGAACCGGACTGATGAAGTCGCGCCCCGCGCTCCTTCACCCTCTGATACTGCTCCTCACTCTCCCGAAGTCTCCCCTCCGCCGTGCCAAGACTCAGTCGGAGCTCCGACACCAGGGCCACCAGAGCTCTCCTCTCGTCCCAATCTCGATGTCACTCTGCCATCATGTACTCCCTCTCTCTCTCTAGGGTCTCCCTATCCCTCTCCCTCTCTCTCTCCACGCTCTCCCTATCCCTCTCCTCTCTCTCCCTCATCGCCTCTCTCCTCGACAGCTCGAGGGTGATCCGCAGATCCACTACGTCGCGAGGAAGCTCCTCAGTCTCCCGTCGCCGCTCCTCCTCTAGCTACGCAATTCGGGCGTCACGCTCCGCCACCCGAGCGTCACACTCCTGCTCAGCACGAACAGCGCGGGCCAGGGCCTCCCGAATCTCGGCCACCTGTCAAAGCACGCGTGCACCGTAAGAGAACAGTGATAGAAGGAGAGCAGCCAGAAGGTGAGTCGAGGTCAGGCAGACACTCACTCGAGCCTCGCGGTCACGCTCGGCCTCCTCAGCGCGAGCCACCGCATACGCCAGCTGCTCCTGGAGGGCAGAAACCTCCGGAGGAGGGCCCAGCGAATTGGAACCCGCTCCACCAGCCATCCCGGCTGCCGCTGTCTGGTGGGCCCGCTGAGACACAGGGCAAACGTCGGTCAAAGGCTAAGCATCAAAAATCCAGGTCACAAAAAAATGCATTGCATAGACTCACCAGGATCTCCAATTCCTGTCGGATGGCCACTAACTGCTGTCTGGCGTCTGCCAGCTGGGCCCGCAGGTCAGCAATCATGTTGTCACGAGCATCCTACATTGCACATGAGTTAGTGCCACATGCATATACATATAGAAGGGTGAAGCATTTTCATTTCACTTACCCCTGCCATACCACCAAAGAAGAGGCGGTCCCCGTACATAGCCCGGTACCGTCTCAGGTAATCAGTACTGTCCTGTACATGGGACACCACTGGGACCCCGCCCTGCTGCCAGTCCTGGTACTGTGCCAGGAAGCGCGTACGCCAGTCCATAATCTTCACCTTCCCCTTGGTCTTCCGCCCGATGCGGGCCGGCTCATCTACATCAACCCACTCCTGGGCTAGCCCTAACATCCTCATAACCAGCCTCAGCCGAAGCGGCTCGATCTCTTTCAGGCAATGGACCCACACGTCCCGCCTGAAACGAGGAAGACCCGCTACAACCCAAGGCTGGCCAGCGTCGCCCATGCCCAGGTAGGGTCTCCACACCACCTGCATCACCATACATACATCATGTTAGTTACCATTCAGTCACATGCATAAAAACACAAAAAATCATACGCATCATACCATGGCCTCAGGATACTCGCTCAGCTCCCGACGAAGTGACGCTAGCTGGTAGCTGTGTGGTGCCGCTACAACGACCGGCCTCCACCGCCGCGCCAGAGGCACGGCCCTCCTGTTCCCATGCCTAGCCCTCCCCATCGGGAAATAGTAATAGCTCCACACCTGCATCCATCATACATCATTAGTATAATAATTCCATATTTAACTGTGGGAATGCATAAATAAAATTTTTACCTGGAGAAAAGGTGCGAAGCCACTGACTGTCGTCTCCTTCTCCGAAGTCTGGGAGAGGTCAGCAATCAAATGGGCAAGTAGAGCCGCTCCCCACGCGTAGTGCCCCACTCTATCAAGGTCCGCCAGGATCCCGAGGAAGCGGTAGTGTATGCCATCCCCTTCGTCCCCAGCAGAAGGCGGCCCAGGAAGAAGAAAAGAAACCTCCGGAGGTCTAGGTCCACCAGCTCCCGCTCGCTCGGGTCCTGGGTGAAAGCTGCACGGGCATCTCCCTCCAGTCGTGCCAGAAACTCCGCTCCAGTCTCACTAACCCGCTGGCGCGGGTTGACGAATCCGAGCGCCTCCATGATCTCCACTCGGCCAACTACCCTGCTGTCCCTGTCCGTCACGCTCGTCTCTAACCACAGCAGGTCCAGGGCACTCTCTCGGTAGTCGGGGTAGGTGACCCCGCTCACCGCCTCTCCGTCAACTCGTAGCCCGGTGATCCGAGCCACGTCCTCTAGTGTCGACACCATGTGCCCCCAGGGCATCAGAAACGCCCGACTCGGCGCATGCCACCGCTCCCTCAATGCCTGGATAAGAGGAAGGTCGAGCCGGAAGGGCTCGATCCTAAGGAAAGCTCCGAAGCCCATGGCGTCCACACGCGCCCTTTGAAAGTCTGGCAGCCCACGGTATGCTGCCACCACTAGGGACCAGCTGATCCGGCCCTTCATCACGCCCTGCACACCACAAAACCAACAAAAGAACACATCAGCATCATGGATAGTAATAAACAATAACATTGTATATGCTACTTAGTTATTTTTTTTTTATTTTTTTTAAAAAAAGTATTTATGTTTTTTTTTGAGGCGTCCAACTCATTGGACGCCTCCTTTTTATTTTCTTCATTTTATTTTTAGAAAAACCCAGAATCAAAAACAAAAATAAATAAAAAATAGATATATTATTTTGGAGGCGTCCTATGTCCTGGACGCCTCCTTATTTTTAAATCCTATTTTATTATTTTACGTAAATGAATAAATAAATAAAAAGAAAAAATAAAATGTGGAGGTGTCCAGGCCCCTGGACGCCTCCATCCCTCACTCACCGGTCCTCACCGCATGGCCTCTCGTCCGCCTATCCAGCCTATTAAACCAACAGATTGAAGTTCCGAAGAGCTTACCGGGTCGTGATCGTCCTCTCCCGCGTCGCCAGCATCCATTGTAGCCTGCACGGCCAAAGGAGGAGCCTCCTCCTCCGCGGCAATCTCCTCCGCCGCAGCAGCCTCCTCGGCATCGTCCCTCAGCCTCCTCGGACGACGAGCCCGTCGTTTGCGCTTCTCTCCACCCTAGCTTGGGCCTCCTTGCTCCATTGGGACTAAGAATGGGTCGTCTGGATTGACTGGGTCGTTTGAATGAACAGTAAATGAGCAAAGGGGGGAGCCCCCCCCCATATATATAGAATCCACTTTCTTTGCGGCGTCCAGGTGCCTGGACGCCCCCAAAATAAAAAAACCAAAAAAAATACAAAAAATAAAAAATTAGGGGCGTCCAGGACCCTGGACGCCCCCAAAACAAAAGAAAAACCAAAAACAATATAAATAAAAAATTAGGGGCGTCCAGGCCCCTGGACGCCCCCATAATAAAAATTTCAAAAAAATATAATAAAAGAAAAAAAAGATAAGAGTATGTATATAATCCAAACAAAAGAAAAAACACAAAGAAAAAGAAAAATAAAAAAAAAGATAATAATAATTAAGGGGACGGGGGTCCAAAACATCCATGCCAGATTTTATTCCATCAGAGAAGCAGAATAGGCTACATCAGGGGTTTAGGCGCCTTAGGCCTTAACTTCCCCAGTTTGGTTACATAAGCCCTCCACAGCTCGCATTCTTCCCCCACATGCACTAAGGCCTTTCCCGCAACACTTGTCTTCCAGGGTGCTTTGACGGCCTTCGCTTCCTTCGCGTCCGCTTTAGTGCCCAACTCCCTCTTCTTCAAAGGAACAATGCCAGTCGGTAGCGGGAACGAATGGCGTGGGATGCCGATCTGGAGACAACACTGATGCGCATTATAGAGGACGAACTCGGTCGCGTCGATCAGTTGAAGATTAACTTCGGGAGAAGACCTCATGAGGAGCTCAAGCGAAAGCAAACATGCCAGTGCGCAAGTGAAGAAGCTTTGTGTCATGATGCGGAAGTGGGACCGCCAGTCTTCACGTTTCTTCAGCCACGGAATGCGGTTCGCTACAGTGCCACCAAAGCCTAACACGTCGGCTATGTGATAAAGCGGGCTTTGTTGGAAGAGCTTCGAAGCGGTTGGCATTCCCTCACGGTGATCAAACTTGAAATGCAAATCCAGCTAGCAATTCAGGACAAGTGCGCAACCAAAAGGAGGCTTACCCAGGCTCGAGGCAGTAAGGCCACTATATAGGTAGGCAAGGACAGCGGGTCCCACCCTCTTTCCACGCCAGATCCCGCAGATAGCAGTCAGTTGGTCTTCCTCCACCATGTTGTCGGTATAAGGAAACAAGAGAGCACCCGCCAGACAAATGGTGAACTGTTTTATGATTCCCTCCAAATAGTCATCGTCTGGTAACCCTCTCAGGGCCTCCATGACCCATTCCGCGAGCTTTTGCAAATCAATTCCCTTTTGAGTACGAACCTTTCGGGCTGCGTCGGGCGGCATGAAGCTTCCAAGGATGCTTTCGGAAGTCCCCCGTGTCAGCATCCGCATAGCCTTCACCTTCCCGTCACTCTTGAATTTCTTCAATCCGAGCAGAAGTTCCACCTCCTCGAGGAGGATGGTCACCTCGAAGGTCGGGAAGATAAAAGTGTGGGTCTGGGGATGCCAGATCTCCACTAGTGCGCCCATATCCGCCCAGTCCATACGAATCTTCTCGTAGTGTTTGGCATGAATAAGGAGCCCCTGCAGATGCCACTTCGAGAGTATGGCCCTCATGTTGATGGAGATGTTGGAAGTTAGCTTTGAAAGCCATGGCAGTTTGGAAAACTTCCTCGGGCCTGGGAAGAGTGGATATGGCTGGAAGAGAAAAGAAAGAAGAAGAAATGAAGGAAGTAAGAAGAAGGCTCACGTGGAGAAATTTGAAAAGAATCAGCTTACCATATGTGACATGATCGTCCCACTCAGATGACCCTCGAGGTCGGAGAGTCGTCTGATCTCGCTGCTAGGCCTGCTCCTCTTCATAATGCGGGAAGACTCTCCTTCCATCCTGAGATCTCTAGATCCCTCTCTCCTTCCTCTCCTGAGCTTCCAAAACCCACCTTGGTGCATTTGAATGAACTAGCCTAAGGGAAGTTCTTATAAGAAGGAAAGATCGCTACAGGACAAAACATGTCACATCAGTGGTCATTGTCAATATTTTGTCTGGATCTCCTTTGTACTGTGATGCAATTCTGCTATGATTCTGCTACTTTCTGATGTTGCTAACCTTTGCTAGTCTGTGCAAGTTTTACTAACGGACGTCTTTGTCCTGTCTCCTGTCCCACCTTTCAATGGTTGGTCCCACCATGTCATGCATCATAGTATATGATACCTACGCTACTAGAACATGTCAAGGACCTTGCAGCCCGAACGAATCCTGGATTTGAGTTCCCCTTCAACAAAAACAGTGATGATCCCGGAAGAATTTGGGTTGTACGGATAGGCTGTTAACTTGTGGTAGTATGGGGATGACGGTTCCATTCAGTGAGTTGGTGCGCGGATAAACGGGCCCCAGCCCAGTGTCGGCTCACCGGATCGGTATCCTGACCCGTTCTTAACAAGTTGACAATATTATCCTTGGCTATTTTTTATTCTAGTTTATTTTAAATTTTTCTTTAAGCCCAGCATGCATTCATATAGGACTTTGATTTATTACGGAAGATCATTCATGTGATTCGATTGTGAAAGCCGCTGTGCTTCAATTCTTACAAATATGAGATATTCCACTCCGAATAAAATACTGAATTTCCTTGAAACGGCCTTCCGCTGCTCTTCCAAAGGAGACCCTTGTTTGGACAGACCCTCAGATATTCCTTTACTTTTTACCTTGTTTGACCCACCTTGGCCGCAGCACTTCCACATTGGCTGGTAACCGCTCCCCAAAGGTGAAACCTCCGGTTTATGACCCAGGTACTTCCACACCGAGAAGTTGGTCTCTTTTTCGTGCCTGAGCGCACATCTCACCCTCCCTTATTTGATCTCCATCCAAGCAATCGTCAAGATTTGAAAGACCTTCTTCAAAGGTTGCCTCATTGAAACTCCAGGAAAAATTCTAGACAGTAACGTCAAAAGCGTGTCTCATCACACCTTGGCATCAACTTATCAGTCCGCTCCCACTTCATTTTACTCCACTTCGATACCATTCCACTACGTGTCGCTCCCTTGCAAAGTAGACGCCAAGGCGGGGCAGCTGTAGACACGCCATTCCTGACGTCTCCTGAGAAAGTCTGATATTACTATATGACGCCCCGCGACGGCTTACGCATTTCGAATCTCTTAAGTGCTTCCTTTTCTTGGGTCTTCTTGTACCTTTTTCAGCATCCAGAATCGTCTCGTCACGGCATTCGGACGGCATCAACACCAGTCCGACGCATCAGAGGTTCCGAAACCAAGAAGGGTGTCTGCCGGGCAGCCGCCAACACCTTGTCCGAGGACCCATGTGGGTCTTTTGGGGGGCGTCCAGGCCCCTAGACGCCCCCATTCTTTTAATTTATTTTTTTTACAGCCCAAAACCAAATAAAAAATAATATATTAATGGAGGCGTCCAGGCCCCTGGACGCCTCCATAAAAATAAGTATAAAAAATTAAAATGCCAGCTTTGGCATAAAAACAAAACACAAAAAAATAAAAATAATATATTTATGGAGGCGTCCAGGCCCCTGGACGCCTCCATCAACTCCCTCACGGGCGCCGCCCACCGAACGACGGTTTGTCATATGTGAAAAAAACTAAATTATGGAGACGTCCAGCCAGCTGGACGCGCCCATTTCTGAATCACGATGCGTCGCTCACAAAACCACGCGTTGTGCCAAATCGCGTGCGGCCGTCGGTGGTGTTCGGTGGACCTGTTGGAGGCGTCCGGGGCCCTGGACGCCTCCACAAAATTATTCCGAAAAGATAAATAAAAATAGAATAAAATATCTGTTTTGCCCTGATGGAGGTGTCCAGGGTCCTGGACGCCTCCACCCTCCGGAGCCCTATAAATAGAGGCCCACCCCCTCAGTTCTGGGGGAGCTTCTAAGAGATCCGATAGGCTGCCGGAGCCCAGAGGCTACGGAGTCATTTCTAACCCGTGGGGTCTTTTGTAGGTGGAGGTTCTGCCGGCTTCTCGGGTGTCCAGGCTCGCGAGAGGAAGGCTACCTTCATCCACCGCGCTTCCACGTCGTCCCTACGCTACCGGAGCTCCGTCGGATCTCACCCTCGACTCCTCCAATAAGCCTTTTCTTCCCCTTTTTCTCCATAGTTCTTTACATTCATCATACTGCATCCTCTATCTCCCTACATAAGGGCGCCGTCTCTTGCATACTTCTTGCATTCATCATCGCATTTTCCTCCTACTCGAGTCCGAGAGGGGTTTAAAACCACACCAACCAGGTGTGTGTCAGGTCACGATCTCGTAACTTTTATTGCAAGGAATTGTTACTACACTGCCATTTTCTAATTTCGTTTGTTTATTGTCTACTGTTTTACAAGGGTAACCAAGGAAAGCCCTCTCCGTCGGCCGGCCGAACGGGGAGGAAGAAGCAACCCGCCATCTCCCGCTCTTGAGGTAGGCGCGATCACTTTCTTTATTTTGGGGTCTTTTGGCGCCTGGCGATCACATCTTGTACTCGAGGCCGCGGCGAGTCACTTCCCCAATAGCCGTTTAAATTCCCGTTCTTATATGTTATATTCTTATCAATTCATATTCTCGAGGCCGCGGCGAGTCACTTCCCCAATGGCCGTTTAAATTTTCGTTCTTATATTCTCTTTATATTCTGCTCATATTCTCGAGGCCGCAGCGAGTCACTTCCCCAATGGCCGTTTCAATTCCCGTTCTTATATGTTATATTCTTATCTATTCATATTCTCGAGGCCGCGGCGAGTCACTTCCCCAATGGCCGTTTCAATTCTTGCTATTTAATTTCTGCACCATTCCCGTCCCCCCGAGGCCGCGGTGAGTCACTTCCCGCTATGGCCGTTTAACCCCCATATCTTGCTATATTACACTTGTCCCGCTCGCCCCGCCGGAGTAATCTCCCGTGGTGGCCCCTTCTCTCTTCTCTTATTTCTGTGCTGTAGCAAACAAAAGAGGAGCCCGCGCGCTCCGCGTCTTCTCCGCTTCCCCGAACCGCGTGACGTCACTCACAATCATGGCCATGTCGGGAGAGGCTCCCGAGGTCCACGTCCAATTTTGCAGGGCATCATTGCTTTTCTCTTCACACTCAGTTCGAGGGAGCGAGGGTCCCGAGGTATGCGTGGTTATATCATTCCTTATTATTGTTGTTCTAGTTGTAAAGCTTTGTTGTTTATTCACACACACGAGTGGTTCCTTTCGTTTATTCGCTTCACATCTTTTCTTTTATTGGGTTGGTTGCTTTTGAAGGTGTTGAAAGATGGTATAGCACTGATAGGTGCACAGATGAGATACAGAGTGGGGGGTGAATGGATCCTAATACAAAACTTTTACAGAATAAAAATTTAAACTATGCTGACCGTATTATAAAGGAATAAACTCACTCACACAGGCTGAACGTTTAACACTCACAGTGCATATAAGTCTCACTACAGATCATTCAAATGAAAAGAGTAATCATCAACTCAATTCAGTACAAGACGGAGGTTGGATTAAGATCTCCTCACGCAAGAGGTGACATTCCAGATAGGCCTAACCTACCATTCCTACCACGTCTTTTTATATACTGGTTGGTTGAAGATTTACAGTGTTCATAGAAATGAAGCTACAGGTAAAAGTATATGTTAACAAATATCGATCCTAATCATTCATCTAACGAAACTGAATGCAAAGAAGTAATCACATAGGACAGATAATTCTTAGGTGGTTCAGCCTAAACCTTGAGACCTACGTCCACCCCCCACTCAAACTAGAGTAAGGATTTTGCTAACTAACAGCTTGATCCGCTGAGCATCACAGCTTGCTTACAGTTGATCATCACAGCTTGCTGACCACTGAACATCATAGCTTTGCTAACCGCTGAGCATTACAGCTTAGCTATCCGCTGCCAAACAGCTTGAAACCGAAAAGATGTAAAGACAATCAAAAAAGAAGGACAGAAGATAGATCTAACTTGAATTACAATGTAGCTTGAAATCGTGACTAGCAGCATCAGCTTCACTCTCAAATCAACTTCTCTTCTAATACTCTGTTTTCGCCCTTTTCTGCAACTCTCTGCAACTCACTCTCACTGAAACTCATCTTCTTTCTTCTCGTATCCTCTCTCTTTTTTGGAGCTGTCAACTGGTTATCTTCTCTATCCCCCTCACGATCTTCCTCTTTCTGACTCTTATCCTCACTATTTCTATGAATATCTCTCTCTCTTTATTTAAGAGACCAGGCTTCTATTTATAGCTTGGCGAGAGTTGGGCGAGTGGGAAAAATGTTCCCGCTCAAGGAATTTTGAAAAGGGTGCGCTGCTGGGAGTCTACGTGTCAAATACTCATGAAAAGCTGTCCATGTGGCTGAATCTTCAGTCGAGATTCTTCCTTGGATCATGTGCCTCTTTATTTGAGCCTTGAGTCACGTGACTGTATCTTGCACTTAAAGTGTTTGATTTGATGGCTTTTGATGACTTAAGATTGTTCATGCTTAAACCCCCGTCAAATAGAATATAAGGCATTTCGTCAAACACTTCATCAGCATGAGTGAATAGTCAATGTGCATTGACCTTTTAAAACACGAGTCACAGTACACCAATGAATTTCAGACAAGTGTAAAATATGCACAGACTTGAGAAAACGTAAGATGCATAGGGTGCACTGACCTTAGGAATGAGAACACTACTAACACCGACCTTATACATGACATAGACACACTAGCTTTGACCTTAAAGAACATGTAATGAGCATGAGCTCTGACCTTGAAGTGTAAATGCATGAATGTACATAGACTTAGCTGCAAACCGAAATAGATGTTCATCGACCTTCCACTGATATGCTCAGACCTTGCGTGTGTATGTGTTCCGACTAGAGAAGGTGCTCTGACCTTATACCTGTGAGCGTGCGTGTGTGCACTGACTCGATATGCATGTGCTCCGACTTGGAATACATGTGCTCAGACTTGTATGAACCATGTGCTCCGACCATACCTAGTGTGCTCTGACCTAATGCATGCATATGCACTGACTGCAGTAAAGGTGCTCCGACCTTATGATGCAAAATTTAACATATGCTCCGACCTATCAGAGCAAAGTAGTGCATGTGCACTGACTTGTGTGAAGGTGCTCAGACCTTCATGCTATGAAAATGCGTATGTGCACTGACCTTATGTGAAGGTGCTCAGACTTCCATGCTTTGCAAATGAACATGTGCACCGACCTAGAATGGAGGTGCTCCGACTTAAACATGTATGCTCAGACATGAGGGCATGTATGAGTACTAACTTACATGAAGGTGCTCCGACCTTAATACTGCATATACACCGACTTGTATGAACATATGCACTCATATGCACTGACATGTATTACAGAGTGAGTCTGCTCACAACCCATTTGATGAAATGAATGTATGAATATGCTTTGACATGACCTTCATGCATTGACTTTGCTGTATGTATGCACTGACTTATAAACAACAAGGAAGACATCAATACACTTCTCATCAACCACAGTTTTCAGCACATCAAACACAAGATTTTCATGTACTCATGCATCAACATGATTCATAGTGTGACATCATCAAAACCAAGGTTCCAACATTCTCCCCGTTTTTGATGATGACAACTATGAGTCATGTAAATATTTGGAGACAATATCAGATATTCAAACACTCCACATATGTCTGCCAATCATCCATAGAAACATATTTATTGCAATCAAAAACATCCATTTCATTCAGAAAGTTTTCAAGATTCCATTACAAGAAAGAAAACAAGCACAGAGAGAAACATCCAACAAAAATGACTATAACATAAACATTCTAACTACATGCAAAAATGCAGACAAACTGTGTACAATAGAGAAAACTTCTGTTATTTTTCTTTCAGAAAGCAAGATCCACATCTTCAGCTAATTTCAGAAAACCAAATATTCTGCTCAGATCAACATCCTCCCCCTTTCAGTGACTCCCCCGTTCAACAAGCATCTCTCCCTTCAGCAGATATCACAGGGTGTCACATGACTCATAAATTCAGAAATTTGTCTCCCCCTTTGTCATTATCAAAAACAAACCAAGAGTGATCAAATATCATCAATTCTCTCCCTGATTATGACAGTCATCAATTATTAGTTGCAGAAGTTCTACTAACTGTAGAAGGTCCACCACCTCTTTGGCCTCATCTTCGAGCAATTGTTACAGTTGGTGATCTACTGGAACTCCCCTGTTCTCTTAACGATATAGCTTGTGGAAAATTCTGGGGAATTCTTTCAAGTTTTGTCCCTAGTGGAGCAAATTTAGCCATAATTTTTTGATCATTTTGCTGAACCTGTGCTTGAAGTTCTTTGACAGTAGAGGTCAGATCCACAAACCAATTTTGTAACATGGTACACATGTTCTCCAACTAGGAGGTCTATTGGTGGTGGATTTCAACCATGGAGGTAGAGGCACTGGTGGCTTGAGAGGTAATTACATCTCTGAAATTGCTAGCCAAATTTTGAACTTGTTCTTGGACATCATCCAGTTTACCATATATATTTCCAAGTTGAATGATGCTTCCCTGAACTTCATCAGATATGGTATTGATTCTTTGAGTCAGTGCCTATTGGTCTTGTCTGATTATGTTCAGCTGATTTCTGATAATCTCTTGTTCTGTCTTGATGTCAAAGGCATGGATTAAAGTCTGAGTGATTTTCTTGTGAGATGAAGCTTGAGTGTCTCTCAGTTTGCTCAGAATGTCTCCTACCTGATTACTCACATTTAGTAAGGAGTCCAAGAATTTATGTAATCTTTCATCAGACTTATACTTATCATATACAAACTTCTCCCACTTGTTGTGTCTCCTCTGAGTTGGTGTCATTCATGTCTGGTTTTAATGATTGGCAACAGTGGTTTGACCATTGGCAACAGTGGTTTGACAACTAGTTGACTTTGACAACATCATCTCTGTATAAGTCAGAATAAGTCTCAGTTGCTGTTAGAAGGTCGATTCATATTTAGAATGTTGTTGTTAGAAGGTCGGTGCATGTTTTCACTATAATGCATAAGGTCTATACACATTTCTATGGTAGCTGTTATAACGTCGGCGCACATTCTGTTCTATGCATATAGGTCGGTGCACATTTTGGTGGTCAGCATGCAGGTCGATGCACGTTTCTGTAGCAGTGCATATAAGGTTGGAGAGGGGGATTTTTGTAGCCTATCTAAAAGCAGCCGAACTAGGTCCGTCAGGACCAAACGAGGCCCAGCTCATCCAAGTGACAGCCCCGCAGGGCCCACTTAGAATAAAAAGCCCAATAAGATTACTCGGCATCAAACCCCTCCTCGGCGGCCCTTAGGCTCGGAAGGCCCGAACGGAGGAAGACCCATGCCCGAGTTATCCCCTCACCGGGGATAGAGGTAAGCGCTCAGCGCCCACTCCGACCTATCTTCATCCGAGCTATGCCTATCGCCCAGACAGGGTTGGCACCCTTCATGCTTGGGTTTAACCGACGATTGCTTATCCACGCTGCCGTTGAGAGCCCTTTATGAGCAAGAGTTTATGAGGATAAGGGACCCATGATCCCTCAAGGCTATAAAAATCCCACGATGAGGACGTGAAGAGCCCACGTTGAGGATGTAACCCCCGCCTGAAACCCCTCAGCTTACGGGACTCATGAGGCCAGTGCACTATTTAAACCTGGGACTCCCTCAAATGAAAGGTAAGGGCAATACACGCCTAAACTCCCTGAGCAGGAACCACTTCACCACCTTGGTGTAGGGGGATCTCGTGCACCTCTTTCTTCCTCCCTCCATATCTCCCACCATTGCTCTACTGACTTAAGCATAGGAGGGTTTTCCCCAGGGAATCATCCCTGGGTCCCCTGATCCGTTTGCCTTTCTTTACAGTTCACTATTCGGCGATCATTCTCCCAGCTCAGGTCCAGCGCGAGATCACGCCTCTTCATCCGACGCCGTCTGTGGGAAACGACCAAAGAGCCAGTATGGTGCGAAGGAGTTCAGGGAGGAGGTCCGCCGGCGATAGGGGAAAGGCCATGGTGGAGGCGGGAGAAGGCCCCTCTCAAGCCTCACAAAATCCCCCCTCCAATGCCAGCGCCCCCGCCGACGGACCACCCCCTCCCCTCACGGCGGTGGGGCTACCACTTAACGGCAGCGCTGACGCTATCCAGGCCCTCAACGGGAAACTGGATGTCCTCGTGGAAATCATGAGGACTCAGGCAGCCAGGGATGGAAGGTCACGTGCCCCTCCGGAGAGCCCCCCCCGTGAGAACGTGTCCCAGCACACCGCCGGAGGCCGCTTCACCCTCCGAGGCCGGCAGATCATCCATAAAAGGTCAGGAGGACGTTCACAAGCCCTTCCTCCGGAGCAAGAGGCCTCCTCCACTCCGAAAAGGGGGAAACCCGGGGCACGCCATCTGAACCCAGAGATCGAAGTCCCTGGGGAACGCCAAGACAGCCCCCCCAGTCCCACGGCACAGCGGCTGCCGGAGCTATCCCTCTGACTGCGAGAGTTCGAGAGGCGCTTCGCAGAACAAGAGCGCGCCCTACGGGCCCTGCAGAAAGTCTCCTCTGCAGAGGATGAGGAGAAATCCCCGTTCTCTGACTATATCTTGAAGGCAGAGGTATCTGCCAGAACCTCCATTCTGACATTCAAGCTTTATGACAGCCAGGGTGACCCGGCCGATCACTTCGACAGCTTCGACGCTCTAATGACCCTTCATGGAGCATCCGACGCCATCAAATGCCGAGCCTTCGTGACCACCCTGGTCCAAGGTGCCCAAGCCTGGTTCCGGGCCCTGGCCCCCAGATCCATCCGGGACTTCAAGCAATTCGAGCGAATATTCAAAGAGAGTTTCACCGGCAGCGGTCCCCCAAGGTCGGTGTGAATCATGGAAAATCCACTCTTAAAGGAAAATAATAATATGCATATGCATAAGAGAAAAGAAGAATAATGATGAAAAAAGGGAGAAAAAGAGCACGTGATGCTACTAAGGAGTGTGATCGCCAGAGGGGTTACCTCAATAAGAAGAAAAGATGATCGCGAATACCTGGTGAAAAATAAGACGCGGGATGGATGTGAGTTCCTTCCTCCACCTTCTATCGGCCGGCCGATGAAGGGGGTTCTTCCTTGTTGATTACCTTGAAACAGAGAACAAACAAGTAAAAGGAAAGTGGATCAGCCGAGAGTGAGTGTAGTATCAACCCAAATAAATAGCACGATGATGAAAATAAGAATATAGCATGCGCACCTTTTTTGTTTGGTTTTAAAACCCCTAGAGAATTAGGGAGAGGAGAGGAGATGCAACACTAATGCAAAAGAAGAAAAATATGATGATCGATGATGATACGATGAAGGCAAACACACAAGGGAGAGGGAACCCCTGCTGTTCCTGTAAACAGTAAAGGGGAGAACCACCGGAGCAGCAGGAAGCAGAAGGAAGACGATGAAGAGATCACGCGGATGAAGAGAATAACTCTTCTCTGCGCAAAAGAAAAACTGCTCTCTGCTCTTTTCCTGATTCGTGGCTAATGGCTCCAGCAATACCTCACCGTAACCTCGCGCGAGATTGACTAGGGAATCCTTTTATAAGGTCTCGATCACAGATAAGCATGGATTTGGGAAGATAAGAATAGGCAGTGATCGTCAATGGCAAGGACTCTAGTTCCCCGATCAAGCAAGGTGATCAAGAAAAGCAGGGAACTCTTCAGGAAAGATGAGTTTAAGCAGGACACGAAAGCGTGAGACACGACCTACCCAAGGGCGTCAATTCAGAATTGACGACCTACTCAAGGGCATTACTTCAAAACATGACCAGGATCAGGGCGTCACTTCCTGGATTCAATTTTGGTAATAAAAACCTTCCTTATTTGAAAATTGCAAAAAGACGCCTGAAGCAAAGGCGTTAAACAAAACACGTCCTATGGAAGGACGTTAATCATTGATTTTCAATCAGGGTGGGACTCGTAAAACACCAGGAATTGACGCCCTTACAATTGGTCGTCCTTTCTTTAGAACGCGCCTAAGGCAAGGCTGTTAATTAAAACACGCCCTAGGCAAAGTCGTGAATCACAAAAAATGCACAAAATGCGAAGAAAACACACAAAAATAGAAAATCTTTATTTTATGGAAATATTGAAGTTCACTTTGGGGTATTATCATAGTGACATGAGATTTGATCATCATAGCGTCAATTTTGGCGTGTCTACAGCTGCCCCGCCTTGGCGTCTGCTTTGGAAGGGAGTGAGACAAAATGGAGAGAAAGTGCAACAAGCGGAATGAAGTGGAACGAACTGATAAGTAGATGCCAAGGTGTGATGTGACACGCCTCAGATACTAAGCATTGGAAATCTTTCCAAGATTCTGAGTGAAACAACTCCGAGTAATTCCAAGGAAGCATCGATTTGCTGGATGAAGGAGACTAAACTAAGTAAGAAAAATGTGCGCATGGGCACGACAGGGAGACACCATTGGAGAGCGGTTACCAGCCAATGTGGACGTGCTACAACCAAGGTAGATTTGCAGAAAAATAAAGGGAATTGAGATGAAGACCCAGCAAAGGGACATTTTCAAGGAACTAGCCTGAGCGGCTTCAGAGAGAATAAAGTACTTGATTTGGAATGGAATATCTCATGTCAACTCAATCAAGAGCGAGTGACCTTCATTATTACCATAATATGAAGATTTTCAGCATGAAGCTCAAAGTCCTACATGATGCATGCTGGGCTAAAAGGAAAAAGATAAAACAAACTAAAAATAGAAAATAATCAAGGATAATATTGCTAAGCCATCTAGATTTGGTCAAGAATCCAGATCTCTGAACTGACACTAAGCCGAAGCCCGTTTGTCCGCGCATCAACCCAGAAAGTGGAACCATCGTCCCAGACCTTTAATGACTCAACGGCCTATCCGTGTGATCAAGATTCTCCTGGAATTATCACCGTTTTTGATGAAGGGGAACTCAAATTCCAGGTTCATCAGAACCACAAGGTCCTTGATATGCTATAATAGCGTAAGAACATCATATAGTAACAATGCTTACAGGAAACAAACACAAGAAATAGAATGATGTTACTCCCACGAGTGACCCATGTTCCTCGAACTCTGCAATTTTCTGCACTCAAAAGTTCATTAGTTCTCTCAAAGCAAAGCAACATATGATCATAAGTGCTTAATTAAAAAGCAATTCCAACCAAAGAATAGCACTTAAGTTCATTAAAGCACATAGAGGAGTCAAACATATGAGTAAATGAAATCACGACTGGAGGGAAAGGCGTTAAAAGAATGAAAGGCGTCTGATATCAGGGCGTCAAAAGATAAAACACGCCCTTCCAATGAGGCGTTAAATGCACCGAGAGTTTCAAGAATAAGACGTCCCATACAGGGGCGTGAAATAAAACACGACCTTTGTCAAGTCGTCAATTCAACAATTGACGCCCCAAGAGAGGACGTTAATAAACCACCCGCTTCGATTCCAAATCGAAAGCAAAACCCAATCCTAATGGCAATCAATCTTCCAACTCCGAACAGCCTTAAGACCCTTCATACCTCCATAAAAAGGAAGGAACCTCTCTAGATCAATCAAAACAAATTCATCGAATCCTGCTTCTTCTGCTTCTTCCGCAGGCACTGCAACTGTCCAAGCCCTTCCTACAGACCGAAGATGGAGAGAGCCATCAAGAGATCCAAGATTTCAACTCCCAGATTATCTGAGATCAACGGGCACATCAGCAACCGCATTGCATTAAATCAGGTAAGTTTAACTGGTTGATGTCCCTTCTGTTTTATCTTTCTTCGGTTCTGCTATTCCACTTCTTCTCATCCACTCTCTGCTTGTCCTTTCTGTTTCCTTTCTTTTCCACAGGAATATCCCCCAGGAGCCCGGAGATTCATCAAAATTAAGTGGCTGCCTCTTATTCTCTCCAAGTTCTCTTCAGATATGAGGGTCTTTCTCTCTAGATGGCATCTTCTAGGCCTAATAACCCATGCAAAACACTATGACCAAATCCACTTAGATTGGGCTGCCATAGGAGCTCTAACTGAAATATGGCACCCTTCCACTCACACCTTCCTATTCTCAACCTTTGAAGCCACCATCCTATTGGCAGAATTAGAGTTGATCTTGGGCTTGAAGAGGATGAAGCAAGGGGATGAAGAGAAGATGGCCATCATGCCAAAACCAATCTCCTCACATGAACTATTAACCACATTGATACCTAGCCCAAACTTAGTGAACCAAATCAAGGTCACTAAAGGAATTAATCTTCTAAAGCTTGCCTCATGGGTGTACAAGAGAGCGGATCAAGCTAAAGAAGAAGAAGAGATCGAACGGGTGACGAAGGCCTTCGTGGTATGCTTAGCAGGAGCACTCTTATTCCCATCCACGGAGGATTTCCTAGAGGAGGCCCAATTAAGCGCAATAGTGAGCTTATGGGAAGGAGAGAGAGTTGGACCGGCTATCCTAGCCTATCTCTATAGTGGGCTTACCTCGGCGGCGATGGGAAGGCCCATCTACGGATGCATGCTAGCACTCTCAAGTTGGGTAGATCTCCACTTCAAGTTCGATCCATGTGATGAGGCCCAACAATCCTCAAGAATCTTCTCAAAGAGCCCACTCTCTTACATGACCGGTTCACTTGGGATAAGCAATAGGGTGACGAACCGGATTCCTCAGATTAAGAAGAGAGCGGAATGGAGAGAACACCTCAAAATAATGCCAAAGAACCTCTTCACTTGCGCCCCGGGAATACTCAAGACTCAAGAACTTTGTGCAAGATTTTCTCCCGGGACGGACCTTCGACTCATAGGCGCTTCAGAATTTATCTTGTATAACTCACACCGGTGCCTTCCTCAACTCGGGCTTCCACGGCGAGTATTTGAAGATCCCTCTCATCTCCCTCCGATCAAGACACGGGACCTTGGCAGCAATGAAGATGGAGAAGAATGCACAACTATTCAAGCTCTGTGGAAAATCAACAAGGCTCATCATCCTGTGGAAAACTTAGAAGAAGACAGAGATCAGTGGAAGTCTTATGTAATAGCTTTAAGAAGCTTGAGGCCCAAAGTGGCTCATTGAAGCAATGTAATCTTTTCTTCCAATAGATCAATGATAATTTTCGATTGAGCCAATAACACAGTGATTCTGATCAAATCTTCCAATAACTGCGATTCTGTTGCAAATAACGACTCAGTCAATGTCGTGAATTCACAAAGTGACGCCTCAGCCAACGTCATCTTCAATGATTGATCTCTCATAACTAACGCCTTCACATATGGGCGTTAACTGAATAACGTCTTAAGACAAGGCGTTAATTCGATTTATATTCCAAAAAGTATTCGTTGAAATTCCAAAAGTAACGCCTTCAGCAAAGCCACGTTTTATAAAAATAACGCCTCAGACATAGTCGTTACTCAGAAACAGTAATCATCACTCCCATCACATCAATCAATCCCCATTGAATGCGTCTGACGACGGTTATCATTCCCCATGCAAACAAAAATAACGCCTTAAGAAATGTCGTCAATCATCAAGCAACGCCCTGGTTTCGGTCGTTAATTCCATAAGACACGGCCTTCCTTAAGTCGTTACTTCTTTTTGACCGTTCGACTTAACTTTCCCTCCTTCCTTCTTCTTCCTCCGTTCTCTTTCCCTCTTTCTCTCTTCTCTCCCACTGCAACCCTAACCGAAGAAACCCTCCCCCATCCTCTCATTTCTTTCTCTATCTCTCTCTCTTCTACACCCTAGCCATGGCCGGCGGTGGACACAAAAGGCAAAGGGTCTCGGCCCCCGAAGTCGTGGACCTGGACGGCGAGCACGGCGCCATGGAGGAAGCTCCGCCGGCGGTGACCGAGGAGGCTCCGGTGGCGGAGGCCGGCAACGAGGAAGAACAGATCGAAGAAGAAGAAGAGAATGAAGGAGAAGAAGGAGGCGATGAAGGTGGTGAGGACGAAGAAGGAGAAGACAAAGAGGAAGGAGATGAAGAAGAAGGTGGAGAGGAGGAAATCCCGGCGGTGGTCGTGCCTCGCCGTGGCCAACTCCGGCGGCCACGGCAACCCCGGCCCGAACTTCGGGGAGAGTTGACAGGACCCAAACGCCAGAAGGTAAGCCTCCAAAGCCCCATCTTTTCCATTTTTTTTCAAATTTATTTTATTTTTACCTCAATTTCCATAGCCCTCGGGCTAGAAAACCTGCAACTCAGAAAGAAGACGCCCCCAGGGGTGTCGCGGATTAAAAAGAAGATGCCCGACCTTGGGTCGTGAATTCATTTTATTTCCTGAAAAATAATTAACATCATGAAAACACGCCCTAGAGCACGTCGTCCATTTAAATTATCATTTTTTTCCATATCAATCATGCTGTTAATTCCGTGCATTTGTTCAATTATATATATTTTTTTCATGATTTATATCGCATGCTGTTTTTATTTTATTTTCACAACCCTGAAAAATAACGCCCCCCATCGGGGCATCAATTCAACAGATAACGACCATAGGGATGGTCGTTCATTTCATTAATTCCAGAATAAATTATTAAAACCCAAAAACCATTTTAACAGAAAACGCCCTACACAGGGGGCGTTACTTAATGAAACGACGACCCTGGGACGGGCGTTAATTGAAAATCCTTGTAGGAATTTAGAAATTAACCTCAGAACCACGCCTCCCACCGGGGCGTTTTCTTAGATAAACCATGTCCTAGGATAGGTCGTTAATTAAATCAGACATCAACTTCCCAAGCCAAAGCAATTAAGTGAATTTCAACGAGAATAATTGAACAATTAAACCAAAATTTCTTTCTTATGCGTGCAGGGGTTGATGAGGACACGGATCTCCTGGGTCATGGTCCGAGCAGCATATTACGGCCTCCCCGAGTTCCAGAGAGCCAGGGTAGATGCTATGGGGTTTGGGGCCTTCCTTAGCATAGAGCCAGTCAGACCCGACCTACCACTTATCCAGGTTCTGAGGGAGAGATGGGATAGGACTAGCCGGGCATTCCTGATGCCTTGGGGGCATATGGTTCCTACCCTAGAGGATGTGGCTAGGATCACGGGACTTAGGGTAGACGGGGAGGCAGTGAGCGGGATCACCTTACCAGACTATACCGGGCTCGCCCAGAGGCTGCTAGGGCTAGAGATGGTCTACGAGACACCTAGCGAGTGTAGGACTATCTTCCGCACCGACCTGACTACAGTGATGGGCTTAGGGGATGCTAGGCATAGGTCAGGGGAGTCCTTAGAGCGATTCTCACAGAGATTGATCGATGGGGCTAGGGCAGTCTATTGCCAGGACCCAGCCGACAGGGAGAGAGCAGACCGAGACTTGAGGAGGTTCCTACTGCTGCTGCTCGGGAGGCTATTGCTCGGCACGAAGGGCGACGTCATCAACTGCCGATTCCTAGGGATCCTCGAGGATTTAGAGGGAGTCGGCAGATACGCCTGGGGAGCGGCGCTGCTGGCGCACATGATGGCCGACCTGTCCACGGGGACAGGACGAGAGACGACTGTCAGTGGCTTCTCACCTTTTCTTCAGGTATGCACTTATATATTTTCCTCTTTTTTTTTCTTCTTTTTTATTATGCATGTAGATGCCTTACTAATGCAATGCATGGGTGCAGGTTTGGAGCCATCTGTACATGCCTATGGGGCGCGCCGACCCACGGCCAGGAGGTGAGGGTGCTTTCCCTCTAGCACGGCGCTGGCTGCCGGTGGTCTTCGGTGCCCCACTCGGCTACGAGTTGTGGGTGCTACGGAGAGAGTTCCGTGACTTCCCTCCCTCGCTGGTATGAGTGATGCATTTTTTTATGTTTATTTGAATTTATTATGATTATGATGAGATGACATGCATGTTCATGGATGCAGGTGCGATGGAGGCCATATGCAGAGATGACAGATGAGGGCCAGCCATGGGTCGTAGCAGGGCGACCTCGCTTTGAGCATGAGCTTTGGGTTCACTGCTTGAGCGAGATCGAGCCGTTACGGCTTAGGCTGGTGATGAGGACCCTGGGCCTACACCAGGAGTGGATAGAGGTAGGGGAACCGCGAGGAATCGGGAAGAAGACGCGCGGTCGCACAAAGGCGATCGACTGGAGAGTGCGGTTCGAGGAGCAGTACGCCGACTGGCCGCGAGGCGGGACCCGAGTCACCTCCCAGGCGACTGACAGCTCCGAGTACCTCCGGCGCTACTGGGAGGTTTACGCCGGCCGACCCCAGATGAGGGTCCTAGGGGTATGTATGAATGCAATTATTTCTAAATTAAATGCTAATGCTTATGTATCTATCATGTGACTAATGTGTAATGAATGCAGGATGCACGGGACATAGCGGCTATGGATGCCCAGGCCCATCTACACAGCCTGGAGGACCAGCTAGCTGCCACACGAGCCGACCTCGAGACCCTGGTGAGTGTTTAAATTATTTCTATATGCAAATGAATTTTTGTTGAATTATTGATGATTAGCCACTGACGATTTCAATGAATGCAGCGTGCCCAGCAGGGAGCCGTAGGGAGAGATACGGGAGAGGCCTCCAGCTCGAGGGGACCCAGTGCAGAGGTGACCGCACTAGCAGAGCAGCTAGCGGGAGCGGTCACACGGGCCGAGGCTGCAGAGCGCGACCTCGCCTCACGGGTAAATTCCAAAACTCAAACCTCATTCAATTATTGATTATATTTCAATGTGCACTGATGAAATTCATTTTTCAGACTGAGGAGCTTCGAGCCGCTCTTGCTTGCGTCTGCGAGGGACAGCAGGCGATGACTGCCCAGGTGAGTGATTTACTTTATCATGCTTACTTATTCATGAATTATTGAACTGTGGAACTGATGATTTGTTTACCTGTTTGCAGACCAGACAGTTACAGGCGGCACGTACCCAGGCTGCCCTGGCCGGGACAGAGCTGGCGATCCGCGAGCAGCGGATTACAGAGCTGGAGCGGTCCCTGAGGCGACGGGAGGAGCTGCCTCAGGACGTGGCAGAGCTGCGGGTTGCCCTTGAGCTGGAGCGACGAGAGCGCGCTAGCGAGCGAGAGGAGCACCTGGCGGACCGTGCCCGTCACCACGAGCTACAGTAGACAGACCGTGCCCGGTACCAGGAGCAGGTGGCGGCGCGTGATCATGATCTGACAGACCTGAGGACGCAGCTGATCCTTTCTCAGGAGCGGCTACGAGTTGCTGAGGAGCGTCTCCAGCGAGGGCGTGAGCGAGCTCGTGCTGCGGGGTACTCCTTAACTAGCTCCACCTTTGTGGCGGGTTCTTCTCTTCGAGAGAGGAGCGAGGTAGGGGGCAGGTTCGAGTTCCAGCTTCTTCTCGGGGGCCCATGCCCCCTCCACCAGCGCCTCCTCGGGACGGCGAGGATGAGGTAGAGAGTGGGAGAGAGGAGGGTGGAGGCGAGAGCTGAGAGACTTACTTGTACTCCTCCACCCTCACACCTGTACTCGGATATTCATGATGTATATATATATATGAGATTGACATCTTTTTGTTACCTGAGCACTTGTGTAGTTGTGTACTTGTTTTTTTTTTTTCACGTTCTTTGTTTTACCTTACTCTGCCCTGTACCTGCAGCTGTGGTTCACACTCAAATAAACAGGTTAATTCATCTGTTCGACTTGGCCCCTTGCTCCATAAGCAAGGGGTGCCTTTACTTTTGACCTGGATAGCGGGTCAAGGGGCCAAGCCTTTAATCGAATAAGGCAAATGAAATAACCAATAAAGGGAGATGCAACACGCAAACATACGTATGCAAACAATAATCAAGATGTCCTATGCAATAATGCAAGCACACACATGAAGAATAAATCCTATTTCCTCTTTTCTTTTCTTTTATATTTATTTATTTTTCTTTTATTTTTCAAAAGACACGTCTTAGCTTAGGTCGTTATTCAAACAAAAAATGCCCTAGGTGACGGCGTGAATTTGAAGATGTTTTCAAATTTTGAGAAAGCGATGACCTGGGAGGGGACGTTATTTTGAAGGAGACGACCTGAATAAAAGCATGAATTAAATAAAAAGCGCCTTAAACGAAGGCGTTAAAATTTTTATTTTCCAAATTGGGTTGACAAGGCTACCTAGACCGTGGGTCCTACATGGTTACCATTAAAAATTCATGAACCTTTCTTGAGTAATTAAAAGGGAGTTGACGTGATAAGGATTAACTTATATTCAAGATTTCGCACGGTGCAATCTCCTAGGTCCGTCTCGACCATTCTGCTGGTTTATGATTTACCACAAAGGAAGGGATGGAAGAAGATATAAGGAAGCCCATAAGGGATTCTAAGATGCCCGAAGCAAAGCTACCTCCCCTGCCCTATGCCCGTTGGGGTTCGGTCTTTGGCTTAGGGAAATTTTGTTGCCTTTTGCCTCTTTTGTATTGCATGCATACGCCCAAGGTTTTCCTTGCGGGGACTTTGCCCTCTTGACATGCTTTTCTTTTCACCATTTGACTTTCACTTTGGAATTGATTTGCACTGATAAATAAAAACCTAATTGTACTTGGGCTTTTGTGGCATTTGTGTTCCCTTTTGGGCCCTGACGTCCACCTACTAGGGCGGCGAGTAGGCTTGGCGTATCTACCTCGAGGCGTCCCTTCCTCCCTTATGGGCCGAAGAAGGAAAGAACGGGTATTGTCTTCACCTTTAGTCAGGTTTTGACTTTCCGTCGGATTTTGCACCGCTTGAGTTCAAGAATAAAGCGTGTTAGTGTGTGCGGGTGTCAACCCCATTTTAAGCTAACAAGACGGGTGAATGAATTCTGAATTTTAACCTTTCGGACCTTGCGTCCCTACAACCGTGGCAACCATCTGGAAAACTTTCATTCTTTTTGGTTTTTGGAGAATTTCTATTTTTTTGGATTTTGGAAATATATATATTTTTTGGTTTTGGAAATATATATTTTTTTGGATTTTGGAAATATATATTTTTTTGGATTTTGGAATCAAGGGTAGTATTTCTTAAGATACAAACCATTCCAAGGGTGAGTTAGCTCTTCTCCCTCAGCATTAATTAATTTGTAAGCGTTGCCAGGATAAACATCTTTTATAACAAATGGTCCTTCCCAATTTGGTTGGAGTTTTGAGCGGGGTCCACCAGGCTTTACAAAGATTCTCTTGATTACCATCTCACCGACTTTGAATTTTCTCTCAATTACTTTCTTTTGATAAAAACGTGACAGCCTGTTTTGATAAACACGCGCATGCTCAGCGGCGACTAGACGCTTCTCATCTAGGAGTTCAACTGGGCAAGGAGTGAATCACGACGCTCATCAATAGGGAGTTCCTTGTCCAATTGTACTCGCAAAGATGGAATGAGAATCTCATAAGGGACTACCGCCTCCATTCCATAAGTAAGGGCGAAAGGGGTTTGCCCAGTGGGGGTACGAATGGAAGTGCGATAGGCCCAGAGAGCTTCGACTAGCTTGTCTGGCCAATCCGAGAATTTATTAGCCTCACACGTCTTTTTAACGATTTTGATCAAAGTCTTATTAGTGGCCTCTGCCTGGCCATTGCCCTGCGGATAATAGGGAGAAGAATGATGCAATGCAATGTTATACCTGTTGCAGAGATCCTTGAGCTCTTGGGAGATAAATTGAGGTCCATTGTCGGTGACGATGGTACTCGGGATGCCGAACCTCGTGATGATGTTCTTCATTATGAACTTGCAGACAGTTGACGCTTTAATCTCCATGTAAGCTTCCGCTTCCGCCCACTTGGTGAAATATTCCGTTGCCGTCAGGATGAACGACTTTTGCTTGGTCAGGAGGTTCGAATCACCAAGAGGTCCAATGATATCAAAAGCCCACATGGAGAAAGGCCATGGGGAGGACATGGGATGGAGTGAAGAAGCAGGAGAATGAATTTTGTCGGCGTGCAGTTGGCACTTAACACACCTTCGAACATAGATGGAGCAGTCCTCTTCTAGAGTTGGCCAATAGAAACCTAGCCGAAGGATCTTCTTAACTAACATCTGGCTGTTCACATGACCACCACACACTCCTGAATGCGCCTCTTCCACAACCTTCCAGGACTCATCATCGTCGAGGCATCTTAATAAAACATCTGTGAGCCCTCTTCTGTAGAGCACACCTCCAACCAAAACATAATGTTGAGCCACTCTTCTAATTACTTTCTTCTCTTCTGCTGTGGCCTCCTCGGGATAGGATTGATCATTGCAATATCTGGCAATCTCATAATACCAAGGTTTCTCTTCGTCAGCCAATTCTTCTTGCCAATCCAAAAGCATGACCTTCTTGCCTTTAAGAGCTTCACTCCGCCTGACCTTTTCGAGCACCTTATCCCTAATATCGAGGAATGCACAATCCTTAATAGCTGGAGTGTCACGCTGATGAATGAGAGGAACATAAAAATCACGCTCAGGAGGGAAGACTAGAGCAGAGGCCAAAGATGCAAGAGCATCGGCTAGGATGTTCTGGCTACGAGGGACATGAACAAAGATTAACTTGGTGAAGAGTTTGGCATAAGCTGAAGCAAGTTCCTGGTAGGGCTTGAGCTTAGGATTGATAGTGCGGCACTTGACAAGCACCTGGCGCAGAATGAGCTGACTATCACCCACAATTCGTAAGTGAGTAACACCATATTGATGAGCGGTTTGAAGACCGGCCAAATGGGCCTCATACTCAGCTATATTGTTTGTGACAGGGAAAGTAAGCCGAGCAGCAAATGGGATGGTGACCCCTTCCGGTGTTAAAAGAACCATGCCGATCCCTCTTCCTTGGGAATTTAGAGCTCCATCAAAATGTAACGTCCACATAGAATCGTGGGGTCGATTAATGGACATTAGTTCTTCATCTGGAAACTCCGAATTGATAGGATCAAATCGGGGTAGAGGGTGGTGAGCAAGATGTTCGGCAATGGCGTAACCTTTGATAGCTTTTTGTTGAATGTAGGTGATATCAAACTGGGAGAGGAAGCTTTGCCAGCGTGCTAATCGATCAGTAAGAACAGATTTTTCAAGAAGGAATTTAATCGGATTCATGCGAGCAATGAGGTGAACCTCGTGAGCTAAGAAATAATGTTTTAACTTCTGAACTACCCAGACTAAAGCAGCGCAAGTCTTCTCCATGGCTGAGTACCTCTGCTCACAAGGGTTTAGAAGTTTAGACAAATAGTATGCTGCCCTCTCTTTGCCTTCTTCATCCACATGAGCTAGGACAGCACCTACGGAGTCATCCAGGACAGAAACATAGAGAATAAGTGGTTTGCCTGGAATCGGCGGCCTCAGGACAGGAGGATTGGCCAAATAATCCTTCAATCCGTCAAAGGCTGCCTGACACTTGTCATCCCAATTAAACTTGACTCCCGGCTTAGTAAGCTCGTAAAACGGCCTGCATTGTTGTGAGTGCTGGGAGACAAAGCGGCGAATAAATTACAATCTCCCGATCAATCCTCGAACTTCCTTCAAATTCTTGGGAGGAGGCATATCTCTAATGGCCTTCGCCTTGTTGGGATCAACTTCAATTCCCCTTTTGCTGACAATGAATCCAAGCAACTTCCCTGAAGAAACGCCAAATACGCACTTCTTGGGGTTCATCTTCAATTGATATTCTCGTGATCTTTGCAAGACTTTAGCTAGAACCCCAGGATGCTCAATCCTTGTCCTTGATTTCACAACCAGGTCATCCACATACACCTCAATATAAATATGAATCATATCATGAAAAATTGCCATCATAGCCCTCTGATAGGTGGCTCCAGCATTCTTGAGTCCAAAAGGCATGACCACATAACAATATGTACCCCATGGCGTAGTGAATGATGTTTTCTCTTGATCTTCTTCAGCCAAACGAATTTGATTGTAACCTGAAAAACCATCGATGAAAGAGAGAGTCTCAAATCCTGCTGTATTATCAATCAAAACATCGATATGAGGGAGGGGGAAGTCATCTTTAGGACACGCACGGTTGAGGTCCCGAAAGTCTATACAAATTCGTACCTTTCCATCTTTCTTCATGACCGGGACGATGTTAGCCACCCAGTTAGGATAGAGGACAACTCTAACAAATCTAGCCTTATGAAGCTTGTCGACCTCTTCTTTCATCTTTAAAGCCATGTTAGGGTGGAAACGTCTCAACCGTTGCTTGACCGGTATAGACCCCGACTTAAGTGTAAGCCGATGTTCAACGAGCGCAGGGTCCAATCCAGGCATATCTTCATAACTCCACGCAAACGTGTCCTTGTATTCTTGAAGTACCAAAATAAGCGCCTCCTCTTCGGAGGGCGGCAAATTCTTGCTGATGAGGACAATCCTAGGGTCTTCCTTGGTACCCAAATTAACTTCTTTGGTAGGCTCTTCTACGGAGGCTGATGGTTCATCAAATCTTCTCATACCACTGGCAAAGGCATCAGCCTCGTCCTCATATTCTTCATAACTTTCATCTCCCTCTTCAATAGGGTCTTCATCATTCATGATTTCATAGACACCAAAACCCTCATAAGAAACATTAGTACCCTCATATTCTAACTCTGGCAGGATAATCGGATTCTCCACGAATTCGGGAAAAGCTAAACAAGCCTGGCATCTTCTGGCTAGCTCCAACAGAAACATGCGGGGAATCTGCTTACCCTTAGATTTCTTATGAAAATCTACCCCATGAATTTTATTAGAGGAAGCGGAACAACTAGCTTGATTGAAGGAAGGAGGTGAAAAAGTGGATACAGGAGGTGATACAGGAGGAGACCCCTCGCCAGAGGGGGAGAAAAGATTTATCAATGAGTCATGGAAGAGTGGCCCCTGGGTCGGGACACACTCGGAAAAGAGATAAGAAGTCTCCTCAACGGAGATGGAGGACTGAAGAGTTGGGATTTTGACGTTTTTTTTTCATTTTTATCTTTAACTTCATTTTTATTTTCCTTTTCTAGAAGAAAACAATGTGAAGGGAGAATAGCAGGAGGAGTGGAGATTGAAAGTTTGGAAAAAGATTGAATCAGAGATGACCCGCGTGGGGGTGTGATGGAGAGTTTGGAGAATTGCTCGAGGAGCAAGGGAGGAATCGGGAGAGAAATCTACAGTGAATCTGGAGAAAAGCTGATCATAATTGGCGGCAGTCTCGGCACGCGAGAGAACAATTGAGAATGTAGAGAAGCTAGAAGAGACGGGTGCATGAACGTGAGAGAGAAAAGGCCGGCCCACAGCCTATCTATTGTAAAACCTTCTTCATATGGAACATCTGGCTCCCCAGTGTCAGTGTAGTCACTCAGCAACTGCCTCTTGTCCGTAATCACAGCCGGCTTTTCAATCAGTTCATGTATTAGGGGCGGCCATTCCGGATCAGTCGGCATAAAGAGACGGCTTAAGGCAATAGTAATATCATACATATCGAACCATCTGTACCAATCACACTCTGGATCATCCATCTTTCTTCTTTTATCAGGCCTTAGAGATTCCAGGGCTTTATAAGTGGCTAATGGTGCAATATGGCGAGTAAACTGTCTCGCATGAACATCTTGACAGTCTAGAATGGAGGTGATTATTGTAGTCTGCTCATGATTCTGAACGCCACCCGTGACAAAATGTGTCTTCAATGTCCAAGTAAGCGGCTGGCGATCTGTCTTCAAGGTGGATGTCATAACTGCCCATGGTTCATCTTCATTTTTGCCTGGCCCTTTGTAGCCCAGGCCGCCTCGTGTAATCAATTTCTGAGGCTTAATAGGCCTAGTCCTGCCTTGACAACTGGCACCCAGTCCTTTGCCGTTTTGATACCCCATTTTCATTAGAATTTTCCAGCCAGGGGTGTTTATCATGCTTTTCTTCTTCCTCCCCTTGGAAGGCAAGGGTGTCATAGCAACTGTCGTGACAGTCTCAGGCGACATTGGCCGTGGGTGAGGGAGGTCTAGCATTGATAGCAACGGCTTGTTGGCAGGCCAAATAGAAGGAACTGATGAAGCCAAGTGTATATCTTCCTCTGGCAGAATTAGCATACTGGTAACTTTGATGATGCGGCCCTTGTGTGGAAACTTAAGGCATTGATGATTTGTAGAGGGCACTGCATCGAGCTGTTGAATATAGGGGAGGCCCAGAATGCCATTAAATGTCAGATCCATGTCCAAAATATGGAAATCGACCGTGATTGCGGCCGGACCCAAACTGACTTTTAATGTAATCATGCCTAGAGGAGGCTTCTTGGTATTGTTGTATGATGTGACTGTTATAGTAGATGGCCGAATCTGGTTCTCTGGAAT
Organism: Amorphophallus konjac; assembly: GCA_022559845.1. NCBI lineage: Eukaryota > Viridiplantae > Streptophyta > Magnoliopsida > Alismatales > Araceae > Amorphophallus > Amorphophallus konjac. The sequence continues at coordinate 204,053,459 of CM040122.1, forward strand.
GCCACATAATTTCAAGGTGCTAGGGGGCAAGACATTGATGGATGCCCCAGTGTCCACCAAGCATTGTTTTACTGCAACCTTATTAATATCAACCGTGATGCATAGAGCATATTTCCTTGCTGGGAGTGGCGCCAGTTCATGCTCATGAAAAGTAATCGCCGGCTGACTGCTAGCGGGCGTTAATATTGTAGTTATCTGCTCAACAGGGATGTCTTCATTGACCATAACTTTTTGCAGATACTCTTTCAGAGCTAGCTGGTGAGTGGTGGACCTTTTGATTAATTCTAGGATTGAAATTCGTGCTGGAGTTCAGTCCAAGTGCTTTAACAAATCATACTGAGTTCCTGGCACTGACTCTTGTTCTTGTTCTTGCTCTTGCGGCCCCTGCACGGGCTCTTGCTCTCTTTGGGGAAAGATGCGCTGGAACATCTGTCCACTGCGGAGCGATGCCACATTTTGCCGTGCCTCTGTCGAGACAAGTGTGGGGGGAGGATTGGAAGAAGAAGAAGGTACGTTGGTGTTAAGAAGTGGTGGAGGGGTGTTTGAAGAAGGGGAAGCTCCCGTAGGGAGTACCGGTGAGGAGTTCAACAAAGAAGCCCCCGTAGGAGGCATAGGAGTAGGAAGGGGTGCCCGAGAGTTGGCGAGTGGGATGAGGAGAGATCTGGGCACAAAAGGTGGAGGAACTGATGGTGGAGGGATCCTTGCCGATGAAGGAGTGGTGGTAGCGGGTGTAGCGGGTGTTGGTGATGGGCAGATAAGGAGCGGCCTGGATGGCAAAGGCGAAGGGTTGGTGATGGACGACGGAGTTTACTGTGTGATAGGCTGCGGGGGCGGTAAGCAGGTAAGGAGAGGTCGGGTTGGCAAGGATGGAGAATTGGTGGGTGCAGGTGGATTAGCGGGTCGCTGAAGGGATTGGCTTATTTGGGGGTAGAAGAAAAAGGAAGGGTACGCAGGAGGCGCGGAGGTTGATTGGAATTGTGATGAAATGCCCCGACAGAGGTGTTCTCTTCGTGCCAGTCCTGCCCTCTCTCTACTTCACGGAGAGACGTGACAGGGTTTACATGCTGGTTCGGCGGGTGCTCCGACAGTGGATTGTGGACAATCCCCATATCCTGCTGAGGCGCTGGAGCTTGCTGCTGTACTTGCTGAGCTGGTTGCTGCGGCTGCTAAGCCTGCTGTTGCCGAGGAGGCCTCCTTTCTTTCATAGTGGCGATAAACTGTCTCATCTCATCCTAGTTGATACCGCCCTGGTCATTTAAGTCATAAATATAGTCCTTGAAGTGGAAGCAACGATCAATGTTGTGACCAGGAGAGCGGTGGAAAACATAATAACGGGACGTGTCAACATTAGCGGGCCACGCTGTTCTTTCTCTTGGCAACATGAGTAGGTTGGCGGCCATTAAGGCATTGAAAATATCCGGGAGACTTTCTGGGAGTGGAGGATAGTGGGCCCTTTTGGGGCCAAGTGGTCTCCTTTGCTGTTGTTGTTGCGGTCCATAATTAGTGGGTGGCGGTACTTGGTGGTATTGTTGCGGAGCTGGAGGGTCAGCGCGGGGCGCTTGATTTTGTGGCGGAGCAAAGGAGGGTTGAGGTGCGAATTGGTGTTGTGGGGGTGAATTAAAGAGGGTGCCTTGTGATGGAGGTGGCGGGGGTCGTGGGTTAGATTGGCGAAAAGGTGTGGGGTTGCCGACCGTGCCAACTTGCTCATTTATGACGGTGCCCTCAGTCGTGGGCCCGCTATTGTTGACATTTGTATTCTTCTTAACCAACCTTGGTTTTGGCTCAAACATGCCCATGATGGGCGAATCTGTAGCAACCCTGATAAATGAATATTTGAAATAAATTAAAATATATATATTACAGTAGTAATACAGATAATAAGAATAGGGTTAACTCGATGAACTAAAACAAAATTAAAATAACGCCTCTTATTAGGGCGTTAATTCAAAAGAAACGCCTCTATCAAAGGCGTGAATAAAGAAAGGACGCCCACACGTGCGATCGTCAACTCTCACGACCAAATAGGCAAGTAAAAGAAACGCCCATATATGGGGCGTGTTTCAAAAACAAGGAACGCCCTTATCCAAGACGTTTCTTAAGAAACGACCTGAACTAGGTCGTTAATTAAAGAATCGACGCCCTTACCTAAGGCGTTAATTCCATTCGGACCCGTTCGACCCAGAGCTTATCAGGGGAAGGATCAACCTGATCCAGTAAGTGTCTACTAGGGTAAGAACTCTATTAGGGAAGCATTACTTCCACACAATCACTAACCCTAATAGGATTTCCAAAATCTTATAAATAAGCCTTGATCGAACAACCCTAAACCTATTTGATACCTCCGACTGCAGAGGTACGTGAAGAACAAACCGTTCTTCTTAATTTCCTTTTTTTGTTCTCTGCTTCAGTTGCATGAAGAATTAACAATTCTTCATCTTCTTCTCTATACAGGTTAAGGGAGCTCGGTGGCCGTACGTTGAGAGCTGGTAAAGATCTTTTCTTCACTTTTGACGTGATGATCAGATTTCAAAGAAATTGATACAGTTTCTTCTCTCATAGGAAAGCTGTTGTAGAAGCCTCTTCATCAAAGCCATCATCTTCTGCTAGCCAAAAACCCCTCACGGTCATCTCCAAATCAACTCTTAAAGGTAGGATTTTCTCAAGTTATTGTAGCCCAAATAAGAATTAATGCAAGATATCTATACATACGTATATGAGCATGGCATGCATACTATTTATAAGGTTTTATTACGTTCTCTGCAAAATTTTGAAAGAAACGCCCTTGATTAGGGTGCTACTTTAACAGAAACGACCATACCACTGGTCGTCAATTTCATATTTGACGCCTTCTACGCAGGCGTTAATTTCATAAGAATCGCATGTGATTAATAATTGATCCTGTTTAAAAATTACAATACATATGAAATATTGATTTTTAATATCTTGCATGACTCTGTGAATTCCTGTTAAATTTTACTGCCATGACATGTCTCCTGTCTCTCGAAATATTATTTATTAAAATATCGTAAATTCCTTGAAATTCACGACTTGGACAAAGTCGTTTTCCATATTTTAACGCCCCAGAACAAGGCGTGAATCTGAAAATTAACGCCCCTTCCTAAGGCGTGTATCTGTTAAAATCCTGAAATTTACATATTCTATAAAATGGAATTAGAAAGTAACGCCCCTTCCAAGGGCGCGTTTTTGATCTCAACTTTGAATAAACGCCCCCAGGCAAGGCGTGTTTTGATAAATTAATAAAATAATGAAAATTCTGCAAATTGGCAATATATGTAAACGCCCTCATGTTAGGCGTTAATTATTCAATACACGACTTTACTCAAGTCGTTATTTTACTGTAACCTGATTTTGCCTTGATTCTATTACCGATGGTTTCATATTATACATATATATATATATATATATCGGCACTATTCTCCATTCCGTGAGTATAGTCCCACTTTTTACGTTGATTTATCGATCACACTCAACTCTCATTGACATACAAGCTCTCCATTGGACATTCCGTTCCTTTGGACTAGCGAGTTAGTCATAGAGACCTCCGTAAGACTCCTCGTAGCATTGGATTCCCTCAAGGCCGACTGAGCTGGTTGTACCCTAAAAACCTATTACACTATTAATGCCATGTCACTCTAAAGAAACATGGGATACCGGCCCTTATGATTTTACAAAGAGTATATCATAAGAAATTCTTAATGGGATGATGACATCATGCCATATCATGCCATTCTTGTAAACCTCAATTCTATGATAAGAATGAGGGTATCTTACCTTTGATATACTGTTCATGTGGACCTCAATTCTATATAAAGAATGTCCATACTGATTTGTCATGGTACCCAAGTTAAGGGAATCATGTTCTACCTAGTTTTATCGATATCGTGATTATACCGTTATTATCGCCATTCTATGTCCTTTGTCATATTTTGGACTCTTATCTATCAAAGTTGTCATACGTGTCTACAAGCTTGATTATTGAAATTCTATGTTGGCTATAAACAAGAGTGGATGTCAAAACACATGATAAATGCCTGCGCATATAGGGCCCGATCTGGTCCTAGGAGGAGCACCCGAAAGTACTTGTGCCCATGGGAGTTAAAATGATAAGGTATCTGGCATTATACTGAGTACTTAACTTGCTTGATTGGACATTCCACACACATCTTGTACTTGGATCGTACTTGACTTTACATGAAATGCGTGGCCCGAAAAAGGGTAATTTACTTGCTTGATACATGATAGCCAAAGTTCTTGACATGACTTGTTAAACATACTTGCTTGAATACCTTGAATATACTTGTCATCTTGTTGGAAGTTCATGATTAAGTTCATCCTATTTCTTTGAAATTACATTCTCTCTATCTTGTCGTTTTATGCGAGCATGCATAGCTTTATTACATTCATAAAAATGTAATTACTTAAACCCCTTGCTAGTACTTGAGATATAATTTCCTACTGAGCGTTCGCTCATTCCGTTTTGTCCCTTTCTACTTTTCAGGTAAGTCCGACGACGATGGAAGTCAATCGGATGGGAATGGTCAAGAGTGAAAGTGATAGAGCTTCTACAAGTGTCGTCTAGTCTTTTCTATAGTTTCTTGAGTCAAATATGTATTCTTTTCCTTTTTATTAAACAGAGTATTGGATTTGTAATAGTCTATCCATTATGAAATAAAGGATTGGGTTATCTTGCTATTTTACGCATCTCTGTCTTTGTGTCGAATACACGACCACTCTGATTGACATGATTGATATAGACACGTCGCGCATCTCCGGGTATCTTCCGCGCTCGGGGCGTGACAGTCTTTGTGGTATCAGAGCCTAAGGTATTCAATTCCTAGGAAACCCAAGTCCAAGGATAGGTTTCAAAACCTTTAACCAAGTGAGAGTGGGTAGAACCAAGGGTTAAATGATCAATGAGTCCTTTATAAGATCATAGTGATATAATACTAACATAGCTATTGTAATTGTAGGATAATGGCTGCCGAACGTGCTCAATGGCGCAACATGCAGCGTACCCTTCAAGGGATGACCCAAGTGCTACAACAGGTAGCACAAGGTGGTGCTCCACGAGCTGGAAGCTTACACCAAGCATTCAAGAATATGAATCCCCCGAAGTTCATGGGATCGACCGATCCAGACGACGCCGAACATTGGGTTCGGGAGATTGAACGTATATTCCGTGTTATGCAATGCACGGATCAGGACAAAGTCTTATTAGCTACTTTCCAGTTAGAAAAGGATGCTAGATGTTGGTGGGAGTCGATTGAAGCTACAATTGACCAAACTCAAGTTACATGGGGAGAATTCGTTGAATATTTCAACGCCAAATATTTCTCTGATAGGGTCCAGGAAAAGAAGGCCGCCGAATTTGCCGCATTAAAGCAAAGATCTTTATCGGTGGCTGATTATGAAGCACAGTTCTCTAGACTGTCTAGATATGCTAAGCATTTAATTAGCACGGAAAAGATGAAAGCCCGTAGATTTCTTAATGGGCTTAGGCCTCACTACATTACTCAACTGGCGCCTATGGATATTCAAGTTTATACTGAAATAGTGCGCCGAGCTCAGTTGCTTGAAGATGCCACGGAACTATCTGATAGGATCCGTGGGAAAGACAAAAAGGAGCAAGTCACAAGTTCGGGTTCTTTTAAACCCAACTTTAAGAAGAGGCCCAATAATGGAGGTTCTTCCTCTCAAGATCAGAAGTTCAAGAAATCCAAGCCTTTCTCTATCACCACTACACCTTCAAACGTAGTATGCAAGCATTGTGACAAGGCTGGTCACAAAACAGAAGAATGCTGGAGGAAATCAGGAGCATGTCTCCGTTGTGGGAGTCGTGAACATCGGATTCCCGATTGTCCATTAATGAATGACCAAGACGGTGAGGGTAAACGCCCAGTGACAAGGAACGCGCGTCTTCATGCAATCCAAGAGACCGAACCAGAAGAAGAAGGCGGATTGGTGGAAGGTACATTAAAAATGTGTTCCAAATATGCACATGTCTTATTTGATACGGGTGCATCGCATTCCATTATTTCCAAGAAGTTTGCTGACCCATTACCTCTAGAACCAGAATGGATGAAGTTAATATTGTCTACTCCTCTCGGAAACGAGACGGATATCACACATCATTACCAAAACTGTGAGGTATTGGTTCGAGGAAAGAATTTTCCTATTGATCTTATCTGCTTAGATCTAAAAGAGTATGATGTTATACTAGGAGCAGATTGGTTATCCAAATACCAGGCAACGGTTGATTGCCGTGATAGCAAGATTGTTTTCAAGGAATTTCCGGAACTGACTTATACTAGTCCTAAGAGTCGAAGCAAATCCCCTCTTATCTCGGCTCTTCGAGCAAGAAAGCTCGTCAAGAAAGGATGTGTATCCTTCCTTGCTTTTGTCACTATTAAAGAAGCTAAGGAAACCAAGATAGAAGACGTTCAAGTAGTACGAGAATTCCCAGACGTATTTTCAGAAGATTTGCCTGGTTTACCCCCTCAAAGAGAAGTGGCCTTCACCATTGACTTAGTCCCTGGTGCTGGTCCTGTTTCAAAGGCACCATATAGAATGTCCCCTGCTGAACTCAAGGAGTTGAAGGAGCAGTTGATGGAACTAATCCGAAAAGGGTTTATTAGACCAAGTACTTCCCCGTGGGGAGCACCAGTCTTATTTGTAAAGAAGAAGGATGGATCCATGAGATTGTGTATCGACTATCGACAGTTGAATCATCTTACTATCAAGAACAAGTATCCACTGCCAAGAATCGATGAGTTATTTGATCAGATTTCAAGATCCAAATATTTCTCCAAGATTGATCTCAGGTCGGGATATCATCAATTAAGAATCAAGGATGATGACATTCACAAGACCGCATTCAGAAGCAGGTATGGCCATTACGAATTTGTTGTTATGCCTTTTGGACTAACAAATGCCCCTGCTGCCTTTATGCAGTTAATGAATAGCATATTCAGGCCTTACTTGGATCAATTCATAGTAGTCTTCATTGATGATATATTGATATATTCTAAGACTAAGGAAGAACATGAAGAGCATTTGAGGATTGCATTGCAAGTCTTGAGGACAAATCAATTATATGCTAAACTCAGCAAATGCGAGTTCTGGCTTGAAGAAGTGGCTTTTCTCGGACATGTCATATCCAAGGACTGTTTATCTGTAGATCCGTCAAAGGTTGAAGCTGTAAGAAATTGGGAAAGACCCACTAATGCAAGCGAGATCAGAAGTTTCTTAGGTCTTGCAGGCTATTATCGGCGATTCATCAAATATTTCTCTAAGATCGCCGTGCCCCTTACAAGGTTAACTCGCAAGGAGATCCGATACGAATGGAGTGAGGAATGTGAAAGAAGTTTTCAAACTCTCAAGGATCATCTCACCACAGCTCCGGTCTTAGCTCTACCGATAGAAGGAGAGAAATTCGAGGTCTACACTGATGCTTCTGGCATTGGCCTCGGATGTGTCCTAATGCAACAAGGAAAGGTCATAGCATACTCTTCACGTCAGCTGAAGAAGCATGAGGAGAATTACCCCGTCCATGACTTAGAACTGGCCGCGGTAGTATTTTCCCTAAAGATATGGAGACACTACTTATATGGAGCACAGTTTACTGTATACTCCGATCACAAAAGTCTCAAATATCTATTTTCACAAAAGGAGCTAAACATGAGACAAAGACGCTAGCTAGAATATCTCAAGGACTTCGACTTCAATATACAATACCATCCCGGAAAGGGTAATTATGTTGCTGACGCCCTTAGTCGAAAGCCGAGAGCAATGATAGCAAATTGTATGATGCAAGAATGGAGGTTACTTGAACAATTCTCCGAGCTCAATATAAGCTTGGACACGGAATCCAAAATTGTCACACTATCTCATGTAAGCATGCAGTCAGATTTGTTATCTGAGATACAAACACTTCAGGATGATGATCCTATATTAGTAGAAATCAAAGGCAGATTAGAAAGACAATCTGATTTTCAACTAACTTCTGATGGAAGATTATCGTTCAAAGATAGAACTTGTATACCCGATTGTCCGGAATTAAAGAAGAAGATCTTAGATGAAGCTCACCGATCAAGGTACACTATTCATCCAGGATCAACCAAAATGTACCAAGATGTAAAGAGGAACTTTTGGTGGCCTAATATGAAAAGAGAAATAGCGGACTATGTATCACGCTGTCTCACATGCCAACAGGTCAAGGCAGAACACCAAAAGCCTGCGGGAAAACTACATCCTCTAGATATTCCTAAGTGGAAATGGGAGGATATTGGTATGGACTTCATCATGGGTTTGTTTAAATCTAAAGGAGGACATGATGGAATCTGGGTTATCATTGACCGATTGACTAAATCGGCACATTTCTTGCCAATCAAAAGCCGATGGTCAATTGATGTGCTAGCTGCACTATACATCAAAGAAATAGTCAGGATACATGGAATTCCTGTCTCAATCGTGTCTGATAGAGATCCCCGTTTTACTTCTCATTTTTGGAAGGGATTACAACATTCGTTGGGAACAAGGCTCAACTTTAGTACTGCTTTTCACCCACAAACGGATGGTCAGACCGAGCGAACTAATCAAGTTGTTGAAGATATGCTGAGAGCATGCATTATTGACTTTGGAGGAAGCTGGCATGACCACTTACCTTTAGTTGAATTTGCATATAATAATAGCTACCAAGCTAGTATCCAAATGGCACCTTTCGAAGCCTTATACGGAAGGAGTGGCCGATCTCCCATATGTTGGAACGAAGTTGGAGAGAAACAACTATTAGGTCCAGACATGGTAAGGGATACAACTGAGAAGATACAGGTAATCAGAGAAAGATTACAAGTTGCTCAGACAAGGCAAAAGGCTTATGCTGATACCAGGAGAAGAGATCTTGAATTCCAGGTTGGAGATCATGTATTTCTTAAAATATCCCCTGGACGTGGCATCCGAAGATTCGGTGTTAAGGGCAAGCTTACGCCAAGATTCATCGGACCATTTGAGGTACTCGAAAGAGTTGGCGAGGTTGCTTATCGCATCGCGTTGCCTCCTCAGTTGTCCGAGGTACACAATGTATTTCACATATCCATGTTGAAAAAGTATGTGCACGACCCCTCTCATATTATTGAACATGGAGATCTGGTGATCCAGAAAGATCTCACATATGAACAGAGGCCTTTAAAGATATTAGATCGAGAAATACGAGCTCTAAGGAATAAGGTTATTCCCATGCTTAAGGTGCAATGGAATAAGAATCCTGAACACGAAGCGACATGGGAGACCGAAGAATCTATGAAGAAACGATTTCCCGAGTTATTCTAAGAGGTATATGTTCTACGCTCTCCACATGTATAATTATATATATATTGAATTTGGGGACCAAATTCTTTTTAAGTGGGGGAGGGTGTAGCAACCCTGATAAATGAATATTTGAAATAAATTAAAATATATATATTACAGTAGTAATACAGCTAATAAGAATAGGGTTAACTCGATGAACTAAAACAAAATTAAAATAACGCCTCTTATTAGGGCGTTAATTCAAAAGAAACGCCTCTATCAAAGGCGTGAATAAAGAAAGGACGCCCACACGTGCGGTCGTCAACTCTCACGACCAAATAGGCAAGTAAAAGAAACGCCCATATATGGGGCGTGTTTCAAAAACAAGGAACGCCCTTATCCAAGACGTTTCTTAAGAAACGACCTGAACTAGGTCGTTAAGTAAAGAATCGACGCCCTTACCTAAGGCGTTAATTCCATTCGGACCCGTTCGACCCAGAGCTTATCAGGGGAAGGATCAACCTGATCCAGTAAGTGTCTACTAGGGTAAGAACTCTATTAGGGAAGCATTACTTCCACACAATCACTAACCCTAATAGGATTTCCAAAATCTTATAAATAAGCCTTGATCGAACAACCCTAAACCTATTTGATACCTCCGACTGCAGAGGTACGTGAAGAACAAACCGTTCTTCTTAATTTCCTTTTTTTGTTCTCTGCTTCAGTTGCATGAAGAATTAACAATTCTTCATCTTCTTCTCTATACAGGTTAAGGGAGCTCGGTGGCCGTACGTTGAGAGCTGGTAAAGATCTTTTCTTCACTTTTGACGTGATGATCAGATTTCAAAGAAACTGATACAGTTTCTTCTCTCATAGGAAAGCTGTTGTAGAAGCCTCTTCATCAAAGCCATCATCTTCTGCTAGCCAAAAACCCCTCACGGTCATCTCCAAATCAACTCTTAAAGGTAGGATTTTCTCAAGTTATTGTAGCCCAAATAAGAATTAATGCAAGATATCTATACATACGTATATGAGCATGGCATGCATACTGTTTATAAGGTTTTATTACGTTCTCTGCAAAATTTTGAAAGAAACGCCCTTAATTAGGGCGCTACTTTAACAGAAACGACCATACCACTGGTCGTCAATTTCATATTTGACGCCTTCTACGCAGGCGTTAATTTCATAAGAATCGCATGTGATTAATAATTGATCCTGTTTAAAAATTACAATACATATGAAATATTGATTTTTAATATCTTGCATGACTCTGTGAATTCCTGTTAAATTTTACTGCCATGACATGTCTCCTGTCTCTCGAAATATTATTTATTAAAATATCATAAATTCCTTGAAATTCACGACTTGGACAAAGTCGTTTTCCATATTTTAACGCCCCAGAACAAGGCGTGAATCTGAAAATTAACGCCCCTTCCTAAGGCGTGCATCTGTTAAAATCCTGAAATTTACATATTCTGTAAAATGGAATTAGAAAGTAACGCCCCTTCCAAGGGCGCGTTTTTGATCTCAACTTTGAATAAATGCCCCCAAGCAAGGCGTGTTTTGATAAATTAATGAAATAATGAAAATTTTGCAAATTGGCAATATATGTAAACGCCCTCATGTTAGGCGTTAATTATTCAATACACGACTTTACTCAAGTCGTTATTTTACTGTAACCTAATTTTGCCTTGATTCTATTACCGATGGTTTCATATTATACATATATATATATATCGGCACTATTCTCCATTCCGTGAGTATAGTCCCACTTTTTACGTTGATTTATCGATCACACTCAACTCTCATTGACATACAAGCTCTCCATTGGACATTCCGTTCCTTTGGACTAGCGAGTTAGTCATAGAGACCTCCGTAAGACTCCTCGTAGCCTTGGATTCCCTCAAGGCCGACTGAGCTGGTTGTATCCTAAAAACCCATTACACTATTGATGCCATGTCACTCTAAAGAAACATGGGATACCGGCCCTTATGATTTTACAAAGAGTATATCATAAGAAATTCTTAATGGGATGATGACATCATGCCATATCATGCCATTCTTGTAAACCTCAATTCTATGATAAGAATGAGGGTATCTTACCTTTGATATACTGTTCACGTGGACCTCAATTCTATATAAAGAATGTTCATACTGATTTGTCATGGTACCCAAGTTAAGGGAATCATGTTCTACCTAGTTTTATCGATATCGTGATTATACCGTTATTATCGCCATTCTATGTCCTTTGTCATATTTTGGACTCTTATCTATCAAAGTTGTCATACGTGTCTACAAGCTTGATTATTGAAATTCTATGTTGGCTATAAACAAGAGTGGATGTCAAAACACATGATAAATGCCTGCGCATATAGGGCCCGATCTGGTCTTGGGAGGAGCACCCGAAAGTACTTGTGCCCATGGGAGTTAAAATGATAAGGTATCTGACATTATACCGAGTACTTGACTTGCTTGATTGGACATTCCACACACATCTTGTACTTGGATCGTACTTGACTTTACATGAAATGCGTGGCCCGAAAAAGGGTAATTTACTTGCTTGATACATGATAGCCAAAGTTCTTGACATGACTTGTTAAACATACTTGCTTGAATACCTTGAATATACTTGTCATCTTGTTGGAAGTTCATGATTAAGTTCATCCTATTTCTTTGAAATTACATTCTCTCTATCTTGTCGTTTTATGCGAGCATGCATAGCTTTATTGCATTCATAAAAATGTAATTACTTAAACCCCTTGCTAGTACTTGAGATATAATTTCCTACTGAGCGTTCGCTCATTCCGTTTTGTCCCTTTCTACTTTTCAGGTAAGTCCGACGACGATGGAAGTCAATCGGATGGGAATGGTCAAGAGTGAAAGTGATAGAGCTTCTACAAGTGTCGTCTAGTCTTTTCTATAGTTTCTTGAGTCAAATATGTATTCTTTTCCTTTTTATTAAACAGAGTATTGGATTTGTAATAGTCTATCCATTATGAAATAAAGGATTGGGTTATCTTGCTATTTTGCGCATCTCTATCTTTGTGTCGAATACACGACCACTCTGATTGACATGATTGATATAGACACGTCGCGCATCTACGGGTATCTTCCGCGCTCGGGGCGTGACAGAATCTTTCATCTGGGTCTGAATATAACGAGCTCTTTCATAGAGCTCCTCCATGGTGGTCAATCTGTTCATAGCCAGTATATGTCGAAACTGAGGGGTTGCAATGGATATAATCATCTTAACCTGTTTCGGTTCTGATAAGGTATCTTTCAACTTCTCGGCCATTGACCGCCATTTATCAGCAAATATGGTGAAGTCCTCCTCGGGCTTCATTTTTTCTGCAACCAAATCTGTAACTGAAAGGGAGGGTCCAACCCGGTCCCTATATTTCTACAAGAATTTCCTTTGAACCACATCGAAATCACTAGCATCTGCCGGATCCAAGGAGTAGAACCATTCGAGGGCTGGCCCCTCTAAAGATCTTCTAAACAAATAAGCCAATGAGGCTTTGTTGCCCTGCCAAAAGGACGTTTCATACATAAAATCCTTCAGATGGATAAAAGGATTACCAGTTCCATTGTATCGCCGAAAGTTCGGCATCTCAGAAGGTGGTAAATGAAAAACTGGCAATGTAGGGAGAGAGATCTCCGGGGCATTCTTGGCTGCAGTAACCTTGTTGAGTTTTTCTTCCATGCTAGCCAATTTCTGAAGGAGCAAAGCGTTAGTGTCTGACTCGACCGGGGCCGAATTCGGAATGAAGGTATTTGGCATAGGTGTCCTTAGAATTTGGGGAGGTTGAAAGAATTGGGGCCTAGCCGCTGAGTAGCTCGCCTGTTGGGTCGGCATGGCCGCTCCAGGCGTAGGTGGACAAGAGGGGGGTTTGTGCAAGACCGCCTGGTCATTGGTGAGGTGATGGCCACTCTCGGTCAGAGGGGGATTGGAGGATGAAGAGGGAACGGACTTCCCTTTCAAAGCGGCTTGAACTGCCTGCCGCTGGGAGTCATCTAATTGAGATAGAGCATTAATCAAATCAGTAACATTGAAGGATGGGGAGGGGTTCCCCGAAGTGTTGGAGGGTAAAGCCTGAGAGGAGGGCACAACCTCTTGAGTAGTGGTATCCACCACATGAACTTGAGGATAATGAGAATGAGGAGGAGGGTAATTCCCCTCATGATAGATAGAATCTTGAGGAACCTCATATGATTGACCAAAAACGTTCTCCTCCACATCATCATAGGAATATCCGTAGCTTGCCATGTTGATAATCTTACCTGAACGGAGTTGCATGCTCAAAAAGAGAGAAAGCTTTATGAATGAATTATCACACAATCAATCACCCAATCAAAACAAGCTTAAGCAAATCAACCCAACCAAATTTATGCAAACAAGTTGAGATGAACGCAAGGTTTTAATGTTATGTTTGAGATTAAAGTGGATTAAATTGCTGAATAATTCACTCCTCTTTGCAAAGTGAAACCTAGTTTGGATCCAAGTGTAGCCTCCGTGTCAACTAGGTTCTTTCTCTTTTCTCACCAACGATAGGTTCTTCTAAACTCCGGATACTTCAAGGGTACAACCAGCCCAGCGTCCGTGAGGGAATCCACGGGTTCGGGGACTTACGGAGGTCTTGGAAAAGGGATTTTCGGTCCAAAGAGATGGAATGCTCAATGGAGGGTTGTCCCGATTCCAAGAAAGGTGTGTGGAATCCTAGTGTAGAGAGAGGTGGTCTCTCAACCAAATGCCACAAAATGCAGTATAAGATAAGCCAATCACAGCAATATAATCAAATACTCAATGTAAGTGTGAATCCAGCATGAATAGACAGAAACAGTAAGGCTCTGTAAACACACAGGAAAGAGGCGACCTGGAGGCAGTCGCTACCAACAGAAGAGACGACAGCGTGGCTGCCGTGAATCACTGGGAGGGGCTCTCAGACAAAGCAAAAACGCGCCTTGATGTGGGGCGCTAAATATGATAAAGACGCCTCTGCCAAAGGGCGTCAGATGTGGATGGTGCGCACGATCTATGAACAACGCGCCTTGTTGCAAGGCGCTACCAAATAAAAAGACGCCCAAGGAGAGGGCGCAAATTCACAGAAGCAGCCGATATGATGAAAGACGTCTTGGTGGAAGACGTTAAACAGAAAACAGACGCCCTGGATAAAGGCATTAAATAGAAAGGCGCCTTTGTGAAAGGCGTTAATTCAACAACAATAGCAATAGATTAAATCACAAGCTGGCTGATCCCGGGGAGTGTGCAGTGTGCACAGTGGAGGGTGCCCGTGGGGCACAAAGGAGGGGTACCGTGGGTACCAAAGGGAAAGGGCACGCGTGGGTGCCAAAGGGGAAAGGGCACACGTGGGTGTCAATAGGAAAGGGCACACGTGGGTGCCAAAAGGAGATGGTAATCAAAAGAAAAACAGTGGGTGTCCCACTGTGATCGCCAATTTGTGAATCATGGAAAATCCACTCTTAAAGGAAAATAATAATATGCATATGCATAAGAGAAAAGAAGAATAATGATGAAAAAAGGGAGAAAAAGAGCACGTGGTGCTACTAAGGAGTGTGATCGCCAGAGGGGTTACCTCAATAAGAAGAAAAGATGATCGCGAATACGTGGTGAAAAATAAGACGCGGGATGGATGTGAGTTCCTTCCTCCACCTTCTATCGGCCGGCCGATGAAGGGGGTTCTTCCTTGTTGATTACCTTGAAACAGAGAACAAAAAAGTAAAAGGAAAGTGGATCAGCCGAGAGTGAGTGTAGTATCAACCCAAATAAATAGCACGATGATGAAAATAAGAATATAGCATGTGCACCTTTTTTGTTTGGTTTTAAAACCCCTAGGGTCACTTTGATAACGGGTTAGGTTAGGGGCGGGTGACTTACCCGGATTAGCCCACCCCACCTCTAATCCTAACCCGGGTGGATTAACTCATTCCACCTATTTCCTAGGAATGAGTTAATCCACTTTAACCCTATCCGACCCGGGTTAAGAAAAAAACTATCAAATAAGAAACAACTCACCCGACCCCGGTTAACTCACCCTAACTCAACTTAATCCGTTATCAAAGTGGCCCCTAGAGAATTAGGGAGAGGAGAAGAGATGCAACACTAATGCAAAAGAAGAAAAATATGATGATCGATGATGATACGATGAAGGCAAACACACAAGGGGAGGGAACCCCTGCTGTTCCTGTAAACAGTAAAGGGGAGAACCACCGGAGCAGCAGGAAGCAGAAGGAAGACGATGAAGAGATCACGCGGATGAAGAGAATAACTCTTCTCTGCGCAAAAGAAAAACTGCTCTCTGCTCTTTTCCTGATTCATGGTTAATGGCTCCAGTAATACCCTCACCGTAACCTCGCGCGAGATTGACTAGGGAATCCTTTTATAAGGTCTCGATCACAGATAAGCACGGATTTGGGAAGATAAGAATAGGCAGTGATCGTCAATGGCAAGGACTCTAGTTCCCCGATCAAGCAAGGTGATCAAGAAAAGCAGGGAACTCTTCAGGAAAGATGAGTTTAAGCAGGACACGAAAGCGTGAGACACGACCTACCCAAGGGCGTCAATTCAGAATTGACGACCTGCTCAAGGGCGTTACTTCAAAACACGACCAGGATCAGGGCGTCACTTCCTGGATTCAATTTTGGTAATAAAAACCTTCCTTATTTGAAAATTGCAAAAAGACACCTGAAGCAAAGGCGTTAAATAAAACACGTCCTATGGAAGGACGTTAATCATTGATTTTCAATCAGGGTGGGACTCGTAAAACACCAGGAATTGACGCCCTTACAATTGGTCGTCCTTTCTTTAGAACGTGCCTAAGGCAAGGCCGTTAATTAAAACACACCCTAGGCAAAGTCGTGAATCACAAAAAATGCACAAAATGCGAAGAAAACACACAAAAATAGAAAATCTTTATTTTATGGAAATATTGAAGTTCACTTTGTGGTATTATCATAGTGACATGAGATTTGATCATCATAGCGTCAATTTTGGCATGTCTACAGTCGGTACCGGGGCTTTTAGCCCTCAAACAGGTGCAAGGGAAGAAACTTCGGGCTTACATCACCCGATTCAAATCGGAAGCCCTGAGGATCCCCCTCATGCACGTCGCCTCGGCTATAACCGCGCTGACCGGGGGCACCCACGACGAGAACCTCCACCGCGAACTTGTCCTCCACCCTCCCTTGACCCTTGCTGCGCTAGTGACTCTGGCTTTGCGTGACGCCGAGTGCAAAGAAGTGCTCATCGCGTCCCGAGACGCAACTGGCTCGGGTCGGGAGGGGGACAAGAAGCGGGCACCCGAGCCAAACTCGGGTCCAGGGAAACGGCGGAACCAAGACGGGGAACACAAGGAACCGTCACGGAAGTACGAGCGGTACACTCCCTTAACCACTCCGGTTTACGATATATATCAGGACATCAAAGGCTCGGGCCTCCTCCGCCAACCCGAGCCAATGAGGTCGAAGAACCGTAGTCACAGCAACCATTGCCTGTTCCATAGGGACCACGGGCATCACACCGGTGACTGCCATCAGCTCTAGGACAAGATCGAGCACCTCATTCGTCAGGGACACCTCTCCCGGTTGGCTGCCGGGCGCAAGGAAGACCGAGGCGCCCCAGAGGGAATCGACAACTCCCCTCGCGGGGTCCATATGAATGTCATCGTTGGAGGAGCTGCATCAGGAGGAGATAGTGGCCGAGGAAGGAAGCGTCATGCTGAGCGGGCGAGCCGAGCCATCGAGCCTCCCAAGGCCCCGCCAAGTGAGCCCCAAGTCATAGTCTTCTCTGACCAAGACCTGGAAGGGCTAACCACCCCGCAAGACGACGCCCTAGTCATATCGGCCACAATAAACCATTGTAATGTAGACCGGATTCTAGTTGACAATGGAAGTGCCCCCTATGTATTATCCTATGAATGTTTCCTTAAGATGGGGGAGGATCCGTCTAAACTCCGCCCGATCCGAACCCCCCTGTGCGGGTTCAATGGCCAGGCCACTTATCCCGGGGGAGCCCGAAGCCTGCCGGTTACTCTTGGCACCCCACCCAAGACCGTTACGGTTATGGCAGACTTCATAGTGATCAAGGGTATGATAGCATACAATTCAATCTTCGGCCGAGGAATCCTCAGCCAAACGAAAGCAGTGCCTTCTACCTATCACCAAAAGATGAAGTTCCCCACCAAAAATGGGTTGGGGGAAGTCCGAGGCAACCAGGCCACGGCCATAAGGTGCTACAATATCTCAGTTGAAGCCACAAGGCTGGACGGGAAGAACAAGGGCCCTCGGGAAGTCGAGGAAAAATCTGCAACCGCTGAGCCTGGAGGCGAATTGCTAGCGGTTTTCCTAAATGACGACCCAACCCTGGGAGTAAAGATTGGAGCCGACCTAACATCTGATGTCCAACAACAATACAAAGAGTTTCTTTCTGCGTACATCTGAGTCTTTGCATGGTCTGATGATCAACTCCCTGGGATACCAGTGGAGACGGTGATGCATAAGCTCAACCTCGATGATGTGACACAACCTAGGACTTAAACAAACAAGAACAATCGCAATCAAACGGACCGATGTCGGCGACTGCTCACCCGATGCTCACCAAGACCCGGGGTAACTTGGCAATGCCAAGTGAAGGTTGTGTGGGCTGGGCCCTTGCTGGTAGAGGGCCAACAAGGCCTAAGTTGATTCCCAAGGGTAATGGCAGCCCAATTCAAGGGAGCCGACGTCATGCCGAGGGCACGGGTTCCACTCTTTTCCCACGGTGATCACTTATAGCAAAGGAGCTTAAGGATCGGGCTCTCATTCACGGCCAGCGGAGTTTATGAACTAATATTGAAAGAACAAGCACAAATTAGAGTAAAGTTTAGAGCACTTACTCGACCGGTTTGAAGAAACCGGTCCCGCTCGGAGACGAGGGCGAGCGGGGAGGCGGGTGGATCCCCACACGCCGCGTCGGGGTAGCTTGACCTGCCCAAATGATTACAATACTACACCTCTCGCAGGAGGGGGATCTTGGGGTGGGGGTTAAGTGATATTACAACTAAAACTACCTCCACATAGGGAGGGGCCTTCAGCCGGCCAAGCGGGGAGGGGAACTTGAGAGAGGAACACCGAAGATGGGAGGTCGCCGGTTCTGTCCACGTTCTGTGGGTGCTGACAGATGATCGAAGAAATGGTTGCTGCGACTGATGCCGAATTTTTTTGGGATGAAACCACCTGGAAAATCTTCGTAGGAGGCCAGGGAAGTCGTCCAAATTTTTTTGATTTCTTCTAGCGCCGACGCTGGTCTGGGTGGAGGCCCGAGCAGGGAGGCAGATTCTTGGACTGGCAGCTTCTGGCGGCCAACAGCAGATTGCAGAGGATGCCCCGTCAGCTCCCGAACTCAGAATCAAGCACCGCTGGAGTTTTTGGAATTGTGGACGAGTCCTCTTCGCAGAAAAACTGACAGGGAAGCCAAACGATGCCGGAGAAGACCAGAGGACTCTGAAAACTGATGACAGGTCGGTGCAGGCTGTGGGAAGCAGAACTGCGTACCCGAGGGAGAAAAATGATAACTCTGGCCCAAGGACGTCGATCGAAGTTCCGCTTCTTGATTCTGAAAGTAGACAGGAAGAGGAACAACTTTTCAGAAGAACTTGTGGCCTGAATCTTCCAAGGTTCGTCGTGGCAGAGCTTCTAATACGGCTCAGGTGCTCAGCAGGGGCAGCTCTGCGCAGTTGTGGGAGAACGGATCTCTCGGTCAGCTCGGAGCTCGGAAGGGGACGAGACCACCGCCGTTGCGAAGAAGACAGGTAGACGCTTCCGTGGATACCTCTTGGGCCTTCAGATTCTCTGGGATGTGGTCGGGGTCACCTCTGTAAACTGATACTCTTCTGCTGCCAGCGAACTGAAAACTGGAGGTTGAAGATGGTGGGGGGAAATGGGGTATATGGGGGGGAAATAGAGGTGGATGAGTGTGGGGAGAACCCTGGCTGTGAGGGGGTCTAGGAGGGGGTGTTCCAAGGTGTGGGAGGGGAAGAATAGGGTCTGGAAGGTGGTCTAACAGGTGGTGGGAGGAGGAGCTACGAATTTGGGCTTGGAGGGAGAAGGAGGAAGGTGGGGGGGCACAAGTGGGTGGAGGGCATGTGAGTTTGAATTTCCTTTAATGTGGGGTGATCAATGGTGGTCTTGGGGATGGGAAGAGGTGCCTTGGGAAGGTGGAGGGCTGCTTTGGGTAGTGGGAAGGGTGCTTGGGGAAGTGGGTGGGGTAGTTGGGGGTTGGGAGGTGGAGCTAGGATTGGTGGAAGCTCTCTTGGGACTAGGGGGTGGAGTAATGGGGTGTGTGGGGAAGGGGAGTGGCCTTTAATGGGGGTAGGTGGGAGAGTGGTGGTTGGGAAGGGAGGAGAGAGAAAATTTTTGAAATTGGGTGTGGAGGAGAGAGAAAGGGGAATGAAAAGAGAGATTAAGAGAGGGATGGGTGGGGAATCTCTCCCCTAGGGTCTCTCACCCAAAAAATGGAATCTCTCCACTAGATAAGAAGTGTAAACTCTCAAAATGACAAGTTTTTCATTCATTGATTCATTAGTTGAAATGGGGGGAATGGGGTCCTATATATAGGCAACCCACATTTCTACAAAAGTCCCTGACTCTTACTACAATGACCAAAGACCAAGGGGGTAGGGGCGCCCCTGGGCCTAGCCCAAAGAATTGGGCCCAATAACCATTCTAAACAATCTAATGACACTTAACCTAGGGGAATAAACAAAAGACCTAGGGACATGACTCAAATAAAAGGGAAAATATATCAAATGACTTAAATAAAAATTACATAGGACTCAAAATTAAATAACTAGACCATGTCGGATGCAACCGGGGCGAGGAGACGAGCTATGAACGTTGGAATGGGGGGTGATGTCCCCATCATACTCTCGGGGTGTGGAGAACTCGACTCCGTCGAGTAAGTGTCCTTCCCTCCTTGGAGGGTGTAGAAGTGGTACTACCCACAAGTCTTCCGAACGAGACCGATCCATCCACCTACCGAGATAGCGCTCATATACCTTGCTCCTGGTGGTAGTGACCTGTTCATCCAATATTCGTTCAATGCGCTCACGCTGGGCTCTCTTGGCTGGTGGTGTCTCCTCACAGGTGGGTGCTCTCTCAATGGAGGGAATAGGCTCAATATCCTCACTGGGTCCCACCGTGGGTCCCTTATATGGCACTAGGTCGGCTGCATTGAATGTGGGACTCACTCCATACTCCTTGGGGAGATCTAACTCATCGGCATTAGCACCAATGCGCCTCAGGACCTGGAAGGGACCAGCCCCACGTGGCCTCAAGTTGGAGATGACTCCCGGGGAGAGCCTCTCCTTCCTCACCATCACAAAGTCACCCACATGGGATTCTTGGTGACGCCGAAGGGAGTCAGCCTGCCTTTTATAGATCTCATTTTCCTTGCTAATGTGCTTGCGAAGGTTTTTATGCAATTTTATGAATGTTGACATTCTAGGGGTGATGGGTGGACCTGGACAACCATAGATGGACCTATCATGTCATGATGCCATATGGACCTTGATGAACCTTGGTGGGCTGGGGCAACCAAAAGTGGCCCTATCAAGTATGGACTTTCTAACAAAGGTTGGAGGGCCGGGGCATCCGTAGGTGATCCGGTCATCTATGGGGGTGACAAATGCCGGGGGACCCGGACATCCAAGAATGCTCCTATCATGCTTAAGACTCATGATGAGTGAAGGTGGACCATTACATCCGAATTTGGACCACTCATGCGTTCTACTTGACATGTGGGTGATATGAATGAATGGACCCAACATAGTGTTCATGCCAAGTGGTGTGGTAAGCCTAGACACATGCATGTTTTTCCTATGGATGACTTCCATGTATATAGGTGTGGGACAACCTTTGAACTTTCATTGGAAAGGATCGAATGGATCTAAGAAGGTGGTCATCATGGGGTGGAGCACAACCTTATTACCTAGGGATATGTGACCCAAGGTCATGGCTCCCAAGGTGTAACCCGGGTCTAAGATGGAGTGGATTGGGTCAAACATGGTGAGTTGGTGTAGGGAAATGTGGGTGGTGGATAAAGTGTTTGGGTCACACGAGTCTCTTGACTCCCATTGGAATGGATCATATGGATCATAGAATGGGTCACCTAGGGGGAGGAACTCCATGTCCTCAAGATCCTCAAAGGTGCTAAGTCATCCTTCTCCATGATAGTTGGGCCAATGTTCTTGGCAAGTGGGTCGGCCATGAGTGGAGGGATTGGCTTTCTACCTGAGATAAGAAGCTCTAAATCAAGGAGAAGGTTGGGCTCATCGGGTGTAGGGAGGAATAGAAGGAGGTCGCTAGTGTAGCAACCAATGGTGCAAACCGAGGTGATAGACCCTATGCATAGGTGTAGGAGGCTAAGGCTCCTAGGTTGTTCGACCATAGGGGTCAACATGCTAGTCATCTCTAATTGCCATGCTATGCCCTTGAGAAGGTCCTCTAAGGTCTCCACTTGATAGGATGCTTGGATTGTGGTGTGATAGGAGAAGAAGGGCACTAAGGGAAGGTCTTGTTCTATGGGAGGGAAAACATGGGCCGAGATCTCTCTAATTGGGCTCTCCTTTAGCCAACTAACAATGGGTTCTCCTAAGATGAGCTCCGCCCCAACGAGAGAGGGTGGTGTAAGGTAAAGACCATCGTGTGAGGTTTCTTCTTCAACTTGGACTTGGGTTTCCTCCAAGGTGGGGGGTGGGTTTGGAGTGCTCACAACTATTGGATCGGGTATGAGTTCTTCTACCAAGGAGGTGAGGGGGTCTTTTGGGGTGATGAGGGTTGGTGTGTGGTGCTCCCGGGGTGGAGGGTAAAGGGAAACTTGGATTGGGATTGGTAGAGTGGGGTTTGGGAGTGGAAGTAGTGGAGGCCTAGGTTGGGGTAGGATTGGGGTTGGAAGTGGAAGGTGGGTTGGGTGACAAGATTTGGGTTGATGGGTTTTGGGGGGTGTACCCTTTTTAGGGGATGATGGAGGGATAGTGGTGGGGACCAAGGGGAGATGCGAGGTATGGGTTTGGTGAGGGATTGTGGAAGGGGGTTTTGGTTGGAGTGTGGGGACCCTTAGGGGATTTGGTGGAGAGGTGGATGCTTGGTTTATTTGGGCCTTAAGGGAGAGGACTTGGTCACGAAGTGTAGTTATGATGGTTGAGAAGTGATTTGTTGGGAGTGGTGGGGGAGGAGGCCTAAAGGTGATATCAAGTTGGTCGGATGGGGATGGAGGAGTGGTAGTGCATCTCGGGCTAGGGGTGTTTGAGTAGAAGGGGTGGGAATATTTGGGGATGTAGATTTTTCTAAGTTCTTTCTTCATATCATCCCATGAGGAAATGGGTTCTTGTTTCCTAACGTCCCTTAAGCCCACTATGTTCCTCCATTTTTCCTTGGCTTGACCCCAAAATTATCCCATGGCAACGCGGACTCTTGCGGGTCCATAAACCATAGTTCTCTCAAAGTGTTTTTCCATGGTGACCTCCCACTTTAGGTAGGCACTATAGCATGATCCATCGAAGAGGAGATCCTCAAAAGAGATTATGTCAAATGGAGGGTAGATCGGTCCCTTATGGGGGGTCGAGTGGGATGAATGTGACCAAAGAGAAGTAGCCATGTTGATGAATGCAAATGTGCCCAAGGACTAGACTTAGTAGAGACAAGTCTAAAACTTGCTCTGATACCAATTGATGTGACACAACCTAGGACTTAAACAAACAAGCACAATCGCAATCAAACGGACCGATGTCGGTGACCGCTCACCCGATGCTCACCAAGACCTGGGGTAACTTGGCAATGCCAAGTGTAGGTTGTGTGGGCTGGGCCCTTGCTCGTAGAGGGCCAAGAAGGCCTAAGTTGATTCCCAAGGGTAATGGCAGCCCAATTCAAGGGAGCCGACGTCGTGCCGAGGGCACGGGTTCCACTCTTTTCCCACGGTGATCACTTATAGCAAAGGAGCTTAAGGATCGGGCTCTCATTCACGGCCAGCGGAGTTTATGAATTAATATTGAAAGTACAAGCACAAATTAGAGTAAATTTTGGAGCACTTATTCGACCGGTTTGAAGAAACCGATCCCGCTCGGAGACGAGGGCGAGCGGGGAGGCGGGTGGATCCCCACACGCCGCATCGGGGTAGCTTGACCTACCCAAATGATTACAATACTACACCTCTCGCAGGAGGGGGATCTTGGGGTGGGGGTTAAGTGATATTACAACTAAAACTACCTCAACATAGGGAGGGGCCTTCAGCCGGCCAAGCGGGGAGGGGAACTTGAGAGAGGAACACCGAAGATGGGAGGTCGCCGGTTCTGTCCACGTTCTGTGGGTGCTGATAGATGATCGAAGAAATGGTTGCTGCGACTGATGCCGAATTTTTTTGGGGATGAAACCACCTGGAACATCTTCGTAGGAGGCCAGGGAAGTCGTCCAAATTTTGTTGATTTCTTTTGGCACCGACGCTGGTCTGGGTGGAGGCCCGAGCAGGGAGGCAGATTCTTGGACTGGCAGCTTCTGGCGGCCAACAGCAGCTTGCAGTGGATGCCCCGTCAGCTCCCGAACTCAGAATCAAGAACCTCTGGAGTTTTTGGAATCGTGGACGAGTCCTCTTCGCAGAAAAACTGACGAGGAAGCCAAAAGATGCCGGAGAAGACCAGGGGACTCTGAACACTTATGACAGGTCGGTGCAGGCTGTGGGAAGCTGAACCGCGTACCCGAGGAAGAAAAATGATAACTATGGCCCACGGACGTCGATAGAAGTTCCACTTCTTGATTCTGAAAGTAGACAGGAAGAGGAACAACTTTGCAGAATAACTTGTGGCCTGAATCTTCCAAGGTTCATCGGGGCAGAGCTTCTACTATGGCTCAGGTGCTCAACAGGGGCAGCTCTGCGCAGTTGTTGGAGAACGGATCTCCCGGTCAGCTCGGAGCTCAGAAGGGGACAAGACCACCTCCGTTGCGAAGAAGACATGTAGACGCTTCCGTGGATACCTCTTGGGCCTTTCGATTCTCTGGGATGTGGTTGGGGTCGCCTCTGCAAACTGCTACTCTTCTGCTGCCAGTGAACTAAAAACTGGAGGTTGAAGATGGTGGGGGGAAATGGGGTATATGGGAGGGGAAATGGAGGTGGATGAGTGTGGGGAGAACCCTGGCTGTGAGGGGGTCTAGGAGGGGGTGTTCCAAGGTGTGGGAGGGGAAGAATAGGGTCTGGAAGGGGGTCTAACAGGTGGTGGGAGGAGGAGCTACGAATTTGGGCTTGGAGGGAGAAGGAGGAAGGTGGGGGGGCACAAGTGGGTGGAGGGCATGTGAGTTTGAATTTCCTTTAATGTGGGGTGGTCAATGGTGGTCTTGGGATGGGAAGAGGTGCCTTGGGAAGGTGGAGGGCTGCTTTGGGTAGTGGGAAGGGTTCTTGGGGAAGTGGGTGGGGTAGTTGGGGGTTGGGAGGTGGAGCTAGGATTGGTGGAAGCTCTCTTAGGACTAGGGGGTGGAGTAATGGGATGTGTGGGGAAGGGGAGTGGTCTTTAATGGGGGTAGGTGGGAGAGTGGTGGTTGGGAAGGGAGGAGAGAGAAAATTTTTGAAATTGGGTGTGGAGGAGAGAGAAAGGGGAGTGAAAAATAGAGATTAAGAGAGGGATGGGTGGGGAATCTCTCCCCTAGGGTCTCTCACCCAAAAAATGGAATCTCTCCACTAGATAAGAAGTGTAAACTCTCAAAATGGCAAGTTTTTCATTCATTGATTCATTAGTTGAAATGGGGGGAATGGGGTCCTATATATAGGCAACCCACATTTCTACAAAAGTCCTTGACTCTTACTACAATGACCAAAGACCAAGGGGGTAGGGGCGCCCCTGGGCCTAGCCCAAAGAATTGGGCCCAATAACCATTCTAAACAATCTAATGACACTTAACCTAGGGGAATAAACAAAAGACCTAGGGACATGACTCAAATAAAAGGGAAAATATATCACATGACTCAAATAAAAATTACATAGGACTCAAAATTAAATAACTAGACCATGTCGGATGCAACCGGGGCGAGGAGATGAGCTGTGAACGTGGGAATGGGGGGTGATGTCCCCATCACTCGACCCAACCATTAAACCCGTACAACAACAGAGAAGGAAGCACGCGCTAGAGAAGCAGGCGATCATCAAGGAGCAAGTCACCAAGGGGCAGAAGACTGGTCTTTTTAAACCGGTCCTGTACCCAACATGGCTGGCCAACGTCGTCCTGGTGCTGAAAGCTTCAGGAAAATGGCGGATGTGCATGGACTTCACTGACTTAAACAGGGCACCCCCAAAGACTGCTATCCGCTGCCGAGCATCGACCAACTGGTCGACTCAACCTCGGGCAACGAGATACACAGTTTCCTGGATGCCTACTCAGGTTACCATCTGATCAAAATGAACCCGGAGGACATCGAGAAGACCACCTTTATCACCGAATTCGGTGTATACTGCTACACTCGGATGCCTTTTGGGTTGAAGAATGCTGGAGCAACGTATCAGAGGTTGGTCAACCATATGTTCGAGGGACAGCATGCCGAAACGTCGAGGCCTATATTGACAACATACTCATCAAGACCCCCAAGGCCAAGAACCACTTCGCTGACCTAGCTGAGACCCTCGACACCCTCTTGAAATACAATATGAAGCTCAATCCCACCAAGTGCGCCTTCGGAGTAAGGTCCGAGAAATTCTTGGGCTTCTTAGTCACCCAGCCTAGGATCGAGGCCAACCCCAACAAGGTCCAGGCCATCCTGGACATGCGCCCACCCACCTGTGTCAAAGATGTTCAATACCGGACTAAATGCATTGTTGCACTCAGTAGATTCATGTCCCGTTCGTCGAATGATGTCTACCCTTCTTCAAGTTATTGAGGGGGCCCAAATTGGCATCTGCCACGTTCGTAGGGGACGAGGAATGCCAGAAAGCGTTCGTCGAGCTTAAGGAGTTCCTGGCTACGCCCCCGGTGCTTTCCAAGCCTATCCCAGGCGAAGCCCTGCATCTCTATCTCTCGGCAACCCCGTCTACAGTTAGCTCGGTCCTGGTCAGAAATGACTCGGGAGTCGAGAGACCAGCCTACTATACCTACAAGGTACTCAACGAGGCTGAAAGAAGGTACCCCGCAATCGAGAGACTCGTGCTAGCATTGGTTACCTCGGCTAAGCACCCTCGACCCTATTTCTAAGGGCACTCCATCACCGTGCTAATCGGTGAACCATTGAAGAGGATCCTCACTCACCCCGAAGCCTCGGGATGCCTCGTCAAGTGGGCCATCATGCTTGGGGCCTACGATATATCGTACCGGCCTCGCTCGGCTATCAAAGGCCAGGCGCTCACTGACTTCATAGCCGAGAGCATCATCCCGAATGAAGAAAGATCTCCGTCCGCGCCCGGGCCGACCTGGGAACTGTTCGTCGACGGTTCCTCCAACTTAGCAGGAAGCGGCGCCGGAATCCTCCTGAAGTCCCCCGAAGGAGCAGAGCTACCGTATACCCTGAAGTTCAACTTCTAGGCATCGAACAACGCTTCCGAGTATGAGGCCCTCATCTCGGGAGCCCGTATGGCCCGGCGGCTAGGTGCTGAGCGGGTCAGAATTCACACTGACTCCCAGCTCGTCGCTGGCCAGGTCAACGGCGATTACGAAGCTCGAGAAGCACCGATGGTCAAATACCTCCAACTGGTCAAAACCGTGGCACAACAGTTCAAGAGTTTTGGGGTAGTCCGAATAGCTCGGGAGGAAAAGTCCCGAGCAGATGCCCTCTCTCGGCTGGCCTCCTCTCTTGACCCCGAGGGTACTCGATCGGTCCTTCTCGAAGAGCTAGAGCGACCGAGCATCGATTGGGAGCTCCTAGCTGTTGACTCGGCCTCACGAAGTGACTGGCGTACCCCCTATCTATCGTGGCTCCAAGACTCTCAGGAGCCTCCCGACCCTCGGGAAGCCCGAAGATTGAAATACCAAGCTCGTAGATTTGTCACCCTGGACGGCACCCTTTACCGGAGATCCTTCTCCTGTCCCCTCCTGAAGTGCCTCAGCACTGATGAAGCCAACCGAGCGATCCGAGCCATATCCTTTCGCTCGCTGGGGAATTGACATCCTTGGGCCGTTCCCTACGGCTCAGGCCCAGAAGAAGTTCATCATCGTCGCGATCGACTATTTCACTAAGTGGATCGAGGCCGAAGCCACCGCTAGGATCACCGAGACAGTCGTCTGGAGTTTCATCTGGAAATCGATAATCTGTCGCTACGGCATCCCCCGGGTGATAGTGAGCGATAATGGCCGATAATTTGATTCTCGTTATTTCTGAGACAGATGTGCCGACCTTAATATTCGCAATCACTTCACTTGGGTCGCCCACTCTCAGGCTAACGAACTGGTCGAAAATGCCAATAAGACTATCTTGAAAGGCATTGAGACTAGGCTCGACAAAGCCAAGGGCAGCTGGCTCGAGGAATTGCCGAACATACTTTGGTCGCACAGAATGACTCCCAGAACCGAAACAGGTGAAAGTCCCTTTCAGTTGGTGTACGGCACCGAGGCCGTGATCCCGTTGGAGATTGGCAATCCCTCCCTCTGAGTCATCTTCTTCTCATCCGAGGCAAACGACCAGAAACTGCTCAAAAACCTTGACCTAGCAGATGAAGTCCGAGAGATTGCCAGCATCCGAGCAATGGAATATCAACGCCGCCTAACTCGATACTATAATGCCAAAGTCCGGGACAGACACTTTCAGCCGGGAGACTTCATTCTCAAGAAAGTTGAAGCCTCTCGACCACTTGAGACGGGGGGCAAGCTATCCCCTAACTGGGAAGGCCCTTACCGAGTGGTCGACACGCTCGGGAAAGGAGCACACCGACTATCTACTATGGAAGGAGAACCCATCCCTCGGACGTGGAACGCGACTACGCTACGCAAGTTCTACTTCTGAATACCGAACATCGTGTAAGCAACATGGAATAAAACAAAAGTTTTTTCCCTTTATTCAAACAACTCGCTTGTACATCAGAAAGGCCGAAGCCAAGAAAATACATGTTAAAAAAGAAAAAAATCCATCTGGCGCCGCCGTATGAGCCCATCGCTCGGCTAACTCGGTTGACCTTCCTGCGTCGAGCCACTGACTCTGCCTTGTGCATAAACTGGCTCGGATAAAGGGTAGTCTACCCCATTGGCTCGGGTAGCTCGGAACAAAGGTGACAGAGGGATTAGGAAGGAGAAGGCTACCTTCCAAGTTGACAGAGATGGAGGAAGGGTAAGAGGGAACGCATATGAAGGCATCCTCCCCGCCAATCTACCAAGTCTCTGGAAGGAAGAGAGTGTAGGTACCCTCCGAATAGTGAAAGAAATGATGAGAAGAGCAAAAGAGGGAAAAGAAACCAGCAGAGCTATATGAGGAGGCAGGGGAAAGCCCGGAAAGGAGGGAGCTTAATTGGCATCCTCCTCCCCTCCATGGAGCGAGTAGGAAGGGACGGGCGGCAGGGATGCATGACGCCCACATCCGTCCACCATCTCGCCTCCCCGCAAGCACCGCCGGAACTGATAAAAAGAAGACGACGTGCTTCCGCACATCAAACCCTCTTTAAATATGTCCGCCGGCGGTCGAACCCTCTTTAAACCCGAAGCAGCAAGAACTCTCTACCCCTCATCATCGGCAGCCTCATCTTCCGGAGTGTCTTCCATGCTTCAAATATAATGGCACAACGCTACGTGAAGAGAGAATGAGGAAAGACTGTTGGGGAAAACCCTAAGCGGTGGAGAGGAAGGGACGCCCTTCAGACCTTTTATAGGCGAAGGGAGGCTATTTGCCTTAAATGATTCACCCCTCAAAAACATGCCAAAGGGACCTCTCCCTACGAACGGTCACCTCAAACCCCTCATTTTCGTCCCAGCGGGACACACGAAGCGGCTAAACATTTAAAGCATGAGAAAACGGAAGGACACCTTGTCAGACGCTCACCCAACCATCGGGCGAGATCCACGCAGAAAGTATCGGCACTTTCCAACTACTGCAGATACGCTGAACAAAATATGGCAATGGCGATACGAAACAGTTAAGTCTTCATCATAATGCTACTGCCTTACTTTTTTCCTACACAACAAGGAAAGTTTTCCTTCGGAAAAGGAAAAGACATGCAAAAAGAGAAAGCAAAGCAGATACATTAGGCCTCTAGCCCACCTTGAAGCTCAGAAGTGGAAGGCTCAGATGGTCTGCCCCCGACACCCTCGGCGACGGTCGACCCTGGCACTGACCCCACCGGCATGGGAACTGCCTCGGTTGCGCACCCTCCCGAGGCATCCGGAGTTGGCGACCCCTCGGACGAAGAGCCCCCCTGATCTTCTTCCTCCAACGCAAAGGAACCGGAGGATGACAAGTCCGAGTCATAGCATTGCCCGGATGGGAAATCGATTGTCTCAGATGCCTACTCCTTGGCATAAGAGACGGCCCGGTCGTAGCCTTGCTTGAACCCCTTGCAGATGCCTCGGCGAAGTGCAAACTCGTAGTAGGGGAGGGCAGCCTCCTTAAGGTCGACCCAGTAGGCCTCCGAGCATTTGTACTGCTCGAGCACCTCCGCCCCAGCCGATCGCACCCTACCAGCGAGCTCGTCCTTCTCCGCTCCGCCTCGGCTAACCTCTGCTCGGCCTCAGCCGTCTACTCTTCGATCTCCGCCGCCTGCTTCTCTACCTCGGCCTAATCAGCCTCGGCCTCCCGCCGAAGGCGCTCGGCTTCCTCTGCTCGGTCCACCAGCTCGGGACGCTCGGCCTCCCACCGGCCATCTAGCTCGACGCGAGCAACGCGCTCCTCTTCAAGAAGCCTGCTCTTCCTCTCAAGCGATTCGCGGGCCCTAGCTAGTTGCTCGGACAATGCCCGAGCCTCCACCAGGCTCGCCCGCGCCAGCTCCCTAACTGAGGAAAGCTCACGCCAAAGCCCATCACGCTCCTCGGCGAGCCGAGCCATCTTCCTATCATACCCACCAAGGGTCCATGCCAGGTTCGCCCGCTCTGACTCTGACCGAGCATAAGCATCTGCCAGAGTGGCCCCCATCTGGGCCAGGACCAAGCCGCCCTCCATAACCGTCTCGAGGGCCACGGACGGGGAGTTATTTGCGATGGGAAAATCTTGTTCTTATTATTTATTTTTTATTTATTTATTTAGGTTTATTTGATTTATTTCACGTGTCGATCAACCAATTAACTAACTAGTCGTTTAACTGACTGATTGACTGCGCGGGCGTGCCAGTCACGTGAGTGACGAGTTTATTATGCACTCATTCTGACCCGTGTCGGGCGAGAGAGAGATTCGGTCGGGACCAACAGTCCATCATACCATAAAGGCTATGGCGATAATTACATCCCCCACGAGGAAGGAAAACCTTTGATTAATTATCGAGATAGTGGGCTGTCGAGGCCGGAATAAAGATGCGATGCTATGAACACGACAAGATCACATGAGATGCGTCTATCTATCATGCAAGAGAGGCATGGTTTATTAAATTGGAGACCCTCGGTACAAGGCGGAGGACGTAGGTCCGAAGACCACCATCGCGCATAGCGGAGACTTCCGATCGGGCGTAACCCGGTCTTCCGTTAGTGCCAGTTAATATACCCGAGGGCCTATGCAGGCATGCACACACGTTACTTATGACGACGTTAATCATGGCAATAGAGTTATGAAAATGAACAATGACCAATCAAGTTTAATAGACTCCGCTAAAGTGACGAAGGTGGCAACATATGCATGATGACGAAAGCAAAATGCTAACACACATGGTATTAAAAGCATGATAATAAGCTCATCCGGGGCTTGAGGAACTCCCTCCTTATTCGGTTTATTACTAATTAGAGTTTATTAGTCTCGACCACGGGAGACGAGGATCACTCCGGAGGCGAGCAAGTGATCAGAACAGTGCAACCATTCGAAACTGGCGCGATCGCGCGTAGGGATAGGTTTCTCGGTACAGCCAAATGTAGGTAGAAAGGCTTAACCCGGCGCGCCCATGGCCATGGTTAAAACGGCGTGGCAGGCATGGGGCGCGTCGGGAAAGAGCCATTCGATTCATAAAAAACATGAGTCTAATGTTAATACGGCGCGGGGGGGTATCGCGCCGGATTAAGACCATGCCGGTTTAGCTGATTTTCTTGAGAATTTTGAAACCATTTAAACTTATTAAGATGTTTTGAAGGTTTAAAGATTTAATTGGGTTTATTGCCTATTGAAATGAAGTCTGGGGCTCTCCAAGAGCAGAGTCATGAGCCAGTGCGAGGTTCATACTCGAGCACGGAGGTTCCTTGACTCAGAATGAATGTTTTATTATGGCCAGTCTACAGAAATGGCTTGTATGTCTAAAACCTGCCAAAAATTGGGCAGCATCACCCCTGTCCCTGAAAGGTTGCAGGAGAGAAACGGGGTCACACCCACTTGTGGAGTAAGCCCCTAAACTACTGGTCTGTGTAATAGCAGCCAGCAAATTCCCAACGGACAGAATACCCCGAGGACGAGCCTGCGAGGGGCATCAAAGCTCCGTGGGTGAAGATAGAGGGATGAGGCAGGTGATAATGGAAGCAACACCCCGAGGACTAGCCTACGAGGGGCGGGCAACCCACAGCCTGCACTATATCCCTTAGAGAGACCGACCATTAGGGAGAGAAGCTCCGAGGACTAGCCTGCTAGGAGCACGCATCCCTTAGTCATCGCAGGATCCCAAATTACTGGGTTTAGGATTGTTGGGCTGAAGCCCCTATCATTGTCCGCTATGTGGCCTTTGGGGAGCATCTACCACTGAGAGGTAGGCCCCCTCGACCAATTAGCAGCTCCATGAAACAATGGGGAATGTCCCCCTCCCCGGATGACTGAGATAAAACCGACGGAACTCAAACGGCTCAATGGCTGCAAACCACAAACAAGAGGAATGAGGGCATTCGGTACAGATGGATTACCAAACACAGGGTTGAGGCATCGATGCTTGTGAGATTGGGCTAGCATTCCCAGAGGAACAGACGATTAGCAGTCACACAGAGGGATAGTTGGTACATAGATGAGATAATCTAACTACATACGCATATGCTCGAATGAGTAGAACGCAGTAATCACCAGACGGGTCTTGCCGTTCTGGAGGTGGCTCCCAACTCTCCTGAGCAATAGAGCAATGCAAAGAGGAGAGGGAATGGAGGTCGGCCCTCGTATCAAAGCGGGAAGAGGCATATGCACAAGCACAGCTCTATCCCGAGAGGATGCAAAGACCATCGAATGAGACACAGACGCTGCATCGATGGGAAGGACCCGGGGAGGGGTCATCTCTATAGCCCATGATATCTCAAGGCATATTCGGAGTCGGAGAAATGGGAATCGGAAACCATACGCAGAAGGACACCGACATGTACACCGACTGAGACAGCAGTGGGGGAAGGAGACAGGGCGTCAAACATTCAGTCCACCAAAAGATTCATATACGCATACCACTACCCCATAGATGGGAGGGAGCCAATATATTCATTACAAATCTGACGCCAGCGTTGTGGCACAGACGTCATTCACTGTTTGCAGATAAACATTTACAGAGGGAGAGCGAGGCAAAGAGATGACGAGGAGGGGGGGGGAAAGAGATTGGCTCATATCATCGCCATCCCCCCCCCTTCTCATTTACATTCGGTCAAAGGGAAACAAATCGGTAGACAACGGGAAGAAAGCAAACGACCCACCTACCCTTAGAACAGAGTATCAGGATGCTTCTTTCTTCTCCGACTCCGGAGGGCTTCAGACGAGGATGGAAGACGGCGGTCGGAGGTACCCTCGGTGAGACCCTGCTTCTTTCGCAAGGAAAGACCCCCTCCTCTTTGAAGGCGATTGACTCTCTCTAATTCGCCTCTCCGAACCCTTTCTATTCTGTTATCCCCCCTCTTTCTCCTTCTCTTTTTTTCTTTTCCCTCACCACCCTTTTGTTTTCTGGAAGCCACCTATATATAGAAGCAAGCTCGAATCCTCATCCGGCGTGAGGAATGGCTCACCGGGGAAGGGAGCTCTACTACCTTTTGCGCGCCGAAATAGCAGGGCGCCGGCTAATAGCGTCCTTCGCACGTCGCAGGTCAGTCGATGAGTCCAGGGATGGTTCCGGGGATCACCGTGAACATTTATCTCGCCATCGTTATTTAAAACCTCGACGAGATGCCTTGTCGAAGCTCTCAGGACGACGTACGGCCATTCTCGGAACTTCAGATGACTTTAGTTTGCACACGCGGGTTTTCCGCTGACACGGCTCTCGGCGCTATGATAAGTGCCGCTGGCTCGGTCTGGCTTGTGCTCAAAGCTTCTTGGAGGGTGGGATAACACCCGGGATAGTTCCGCCTAGGCTGGGTGATCATTCGGCGACTAACGGGCCCATCTTGGCGGGAAGTCGTACCCGTGCTGGGTGACCGGGATCTTCTGCCGACAGAGTTTTCGGTCCTCCGTTCTGAAGAGCCAAGGGTACTCTTTCATCTCAGGAGAGTCTTTCATGAGGTGGGTAGCCATCGGGTAGACCGTCGTCCATGGTCGGACAATGGGTGTAGTGTATACGGCACGACGGAGTCGATGCCGGTTCATTGGGCAGGCTTGGTCGCACTGCCGGTTGGTTGTGAGTTCATCTCGGTTCTCCTGAGGTGAAGTCCCCATTTCATACGGGGTGACTCGAGGCTCTAGCAGCTTGAGAAGTCTTCAATATGTTGATATTCATCGGCTTCTGTGCTTCAGTGGGCCATGTCATTCGTCTTCGAGGCTTGGTCACCGCGAGTGATATTTTGAGTGCCAACAAATGCCCCCCAGCCGTGGGTGTTGCGAGCGAGGCACGAGTGCAGCAAGGCCGACGGATGAGCTTCACCCGGAATGATCTCCTTTTCAGTTGACAGGAGCTTGGGAGGGCCCTTATTCCGGCACGGATGCTAATCCGGTGCCGTTTGAATGTTAATACGGCACGGGGTTAATCCGGCGCGCCCCTGGGCTTTTACATTTTTAATACGACGTGACCTTGAGCTTTATATGTTAATCCGGCGTGCCTTTTGCTTTATATGGAACTCTCCCCTATATAAGCCCGCCGCCCTTCATTCTTTTCTTCAAATCCTTTCATTTGCAACAGCGCCTTCTCTCTCCTCCCTTCCTTCTCTCCCTGCGGCGCCGAGTGGGCTGAGGGCGAGAGCGGCTTCTTCTTCGGGGTGAGCGGAGTGTTGCTCTTTTGGGTTTCAAACCCATTCTTTGGGCCCCGGGAGGCTTCTAGCATGGCTTGACCTCGGAGCTATTCCCCCGGGTGTCCCATTTGGCCTTGGTGTAATGCCGATGGCTACTTTTAGGGGACGTTGCCTTAGTGGACGTGTTCCCGCTTTTCTTTGGCAATCTCCCGTGTTGGGGAGACTCTGTCAAAATTTTGTCAGAAATTTATTTTGATCAGCTATTTTCTGACTTTGCTTATTGTTTGATGCGCTTCTTTGCAGCTAACATGGCATCTGGCTCTTCTTCTTCTGCCTCCCGCGCCGTGGTGACGTGGGGGAATGTTCATTCCCTTAATCGGGGGCACGACCATCTGGCCGTAGTTGCGGAGTCCTCGGATTCGGAGACCGATACCGTGGACACTGGCCGTCTCCTCATCCTTAGAGGCAATTCTTTTCATTATGACCGGGAAGGTACTGTCAGGCGGGATCACCCCAAGGACAAACATCTAATGTCCTTCCTCTGGCGCTTCAACCTTCAAGGAAAGAGAGACTTGTTCCTTGTCCGTAAAGCCGAGCAAGCCTTGCTAGTTGAGAGGGATAGTCTAACAGACTGTGTGGTGCGGGGCAGGCCAATTTATCTTCCCGGAGAAGTCAGGAAATGGAGCGTCGTGCTGGGACTGCAAGATCTGGCTCCAGAAGATGGGCTGCTGACCAGGGCCCCTGAATTTGTACCTGCTCGGTGGAATGATTCCGCAGGCAGGGTGGACCCGGAAAAGCCGATCTTTGGCTTGTTTCTTGCCCCGTTGAAATGGGGGTACAGAGAAGAATCATTTCTGCTGGACTGCCTGGCAGTCCACTTTAAGCACCAGATATCTGTGGGGTGGTTTGCCGAGCTGAGGGCCACCGATGCTCACGCATTCAGACCTGGAGCAGTGGAGTTCACAGATTATGTGCTGCATCATTACACACCCATCTTGACCAGGGCTGGCGTCTATCATAGCGAGTACGCTTCGAGATATCGATACCCCATCTCCTGAGGCTTGTGTTGTGGCATGATCGAAGTATGTTGCCCCGAGTACAACACTTTTTATACTTCGGAAGGAGAAACTTCTCTGGATCTATGGAGCCTCTCACAGCTTAGTGGTTGTGGACACCAAAAAAATGGCGATGATGAGCATGGCGACATTCGCGCCTACACATTCAAGCGTGATTTGAAGACGGAAATGCCGAATAAACCTTATACCTCACCCGATCAAGACGAGGACTCGCTTGGTGGTCCGCTAGCCGATGAGGGAGCCCCCCGGGCGGAAGATACGATAACAACTCTACAGCCGGCCGTGCCGAGAACTGAATCAAAGAAGAGCCGAGAACTCCAGCACAGTCTCAGCTTGCACCGAAAGTCACGCAAAGTCTGGGATCGAGTCTCGGAGGCTGCGAATGGAAAATTGTGGAAGCCATGCATCACAACCGGAACATTCCGGGAGTGCCAACATTCATATAAACGGCCGCGACTTCGAAAGGAATCCGTTCGGTGCTTAAAACGGAGCGAAAGGGCCTTAAAGCAGCGCGCCTTAAAACGGCGTGCCCCTTTGCTTAAACGGCACGCCCCACTTCATGCTCTAATACGAGCTCCCCTTTGCTTTCATTTAAAACGGCGCCACCATCTGCACAAGCTACCCGACGCGCTAAAATTGAAGGACCCATCTTGCCCATCTTCAAAAGCTTCTTCTTT
Source organism: Amorphophallus konjac (assembly GCA_022559845.1). Lineage (NCBI taxonomy): Eukaryota > Viridiplantae > Streptophyta > Magnoliopsida > Alismatales > Araceae > Amorphophallus > Amorphophallus konjac. The sequence continues at coordinate 204,089,703 of CM040122.1, forward strand.
CAAACATTTAATATGGCGTGGCCCATTTGTAATCTTAATACGGCGCGCCAATTACACTTGGGTTTAAACCGGCGCGATCACTGTTCCACTGCGCCGTTTTAACCTCATGCCATCCCATCGAAACTCCGATGCTCTATTTTGCATCATTATGGCGTGCAGGGAACATTGAATCCCCGACGCTCTGCTTCTACCTCCGTTCGATAGCACAGGAGCGGCAGCGGCGAAGCAACCCCTGCGGACCTACGACCATCTCATCCTCGGACGAACAGCAGCGTACGGCGCAAACCGACGTCGTCCAGCGCACCATGTCAACTCTGAGCTTCGTCGCGAACGAGGTGGAAGCGGCCGGAACCTCCCAGGCAAGCCATTCTATAAAAAGGGGCATTACTGCGAAAACAAAGGGGGAGAGGCTAAAACCCCCGAAGGGCGACTGAAGAAAGAAGAGAGGGCCACCCGAAGAGAAGAAAACTCGATCCATCCATGCCGGAGAGGTGAAGGAAAGAGTGAAAGAGTGAGGGTGAGAGCTTGTGCTCCGTTCCCCTCCCCTCCATGTATTTCTTTCCCTTTTCTCCCTCTGCAATGTATTTCTCTTCTTTTGAGATGAAATCTCTTGGGTTTGAGCCGTTTTCCCCCTTTGGTGGATGAATAAACAGAAGGCCCTTTTGGCAAACATGATTTTTTGTATTTCTTCTTCTTTCCCCTTCCTCTTTCTCCTCATCCAGGGCCCTTCGAAGCATGCTCCTCCGTAGCATGGCCTTCAAAGGAGTTCGTCGACGGATGAATATTCATGGCCCTTGTGGCGAACATTTGTCCCGCTTCAAAGAACCATCGCCCGTGAGTCGTGGTCGCTCTCGTAGGCTGGCCCTCGAGCGTTCCACGCTCACACTCGGGCTAACGGACCGCCGCGAGGCCGTTCCGCATCTTGAGAGTTTACCCGGGAGTAATCCGTGTGGTGGCTTTCGCTTCTCTCTGGCAAGTCCTGGCCCAGGGGAGGTGCTGCCAGATTTTCTCCAGGGCCAAGAGCATGCAAGAACACTCAAGAACAAACTGAACGTTTAATTTCACATACAACAACTTCTGTGAACAACCACTGAACCTCTGTGAACAAACCCCCCGAATAAAACACTTAAACCTCCTGCTCACTCACCTTAAAAAACCATCAACGATGCTTAAACCTTCATCCTATTGATCTATGGTGTCAATTGAACAATCAATCTAACTATTGACCCCTCTACAGGCTAGAGAATCAAGAACAGAAAGCAAAACAAGTCCACAGAACGAATAAAAAAAAAACTCAGGAGATGATGTCCCGGCATGGCCTAATCCGGTGCGGTCACTATTTCACCGCGCCGGTTTAACGCCATTCTCATAATCCCTCGTCTCCTTCTTTGAACGCTAAAATGGCGCGCCCTTTCATTCTCTACCCGTTAACCGGCGCGCCCTTATCTCCTGGGCTTGGACCCCCCTTCACCGGCGCACCCTATGGCACCTCCCTTTAACCGGCGCGCCCCCATGGGTGCCTCTACTCTGCGCGCCCTTGACTCCCTCTTGTCCCGGCGTGCCTCCCTTGTTTAACCCTTAAAACGGCGTGGCATTAAAACCGGCGCGCCCCCCTTTAATGTTCTAAATCGGAGCACATTTGTCCTTCACTATTCACCTTAAAACGGCGCCCCATTTCTTTCTTTGAACGCTAAAACGGCGCCATCCTCTTCCTTCGCTAACCGGCGCGCCTCCTTAATACAAAGGGAATAAACAAGCAAAAAAATATGATAAAAGGTCAATCATGCTAATAAAAGAATGAAAGGAACTCCATCACCCGTGCCTTAATTGAATTTTTATTCCGGGGGTGCTGTCCCCGGAAACCCCCGCAAGGGGCGTTGCCCCCTTGACCCCCATGACCTGACCGGGCAGGTCGAACCCCGCGACCTGACCGCGCAGGTCGATCCGCGTGCGAGGGCGCACGATGGCAAGTTCGGGCTCCACACTTAACAATTCACTCCCTCGGACTCGGTGCAAAGAGAAAATCAATGATGCCTTGTGGTATCGGGCGTGGACCTCGGAACCCCCGACATGGTCATGATCCGAACACAGTCTGGGCCAATAGTTCATTAACTCGACCCGCTTCTTCCGAGATCTAATCCCGCAACGCCACATTAAACTTGTCGTGTCTACGGTAGACATTTGCATGGTTTTATCGTCGTCTTCGATGCTTCAAACGTGGACTCGCGTCCGAACAATGAATGGTCCGACCGTGACCGACATGCACGCATACCTTGGAACCTTCGTTTCCCCGGACTGTGTGTGAAGAGAAAAGCAATGACGCCCCATGGCATCGGACTTGGATCTCGGGAGCCCTCGCCCGGACGTGACCATGATCCGAACTTATCACGGGCCGATAGTTCGTTAGCTCGACCTGTCTTTATCGGGATCCGATCTCGCATCCACATTAAACTTGTCGTACCTACGGCAGACATCCGTATGGTTTTATCGTCGTCCTTGACGCTACTAATACGGACCTCCATTCTAATAAGGAATGGTCCGTTAGTGACCGACGTATATACCGGGATCCAATCCCGCACCCACAGGAAATGTGCCGTACCTTCGGTATGTCTTTGTCGTGGTCTTCGATGTTTCGAATATGGGCTTACGTCTAAATACTGAATGGTCCCTTAGTGATCGACGTATATCCCGAGATCGAATCCCGTGCTTGCATTAAAACTTGCCGTACTCACGGCAGACATTTGTACGGGTTTATTTCCATTTACGTCTTCAATACGGATCTTTGTCCGACCATAAAATGGTCCATGAATGACCAACAAAATCTGAATGGAACGAGACGGCTCTCGCTTTCCCCGACCACGCGTGTGGGAATATCAATAAGACCTTCGTGAGTCACGTCTGGACCTCGGGTTCGCCCCAACCATGGTCATTACCTGACCCACATCTAGGCCTATAGCCAGCTATCTCTGTATATGTCTTTGTTTTAAAATCTAGTCCTGGGACACTTTCCCGCCGCCCTTCGGCACCGGAGATATTAATGATGCCCACGCAAGCCTCGTTTGGACCGCGGGAGGCGCCCCCGAAATGGTCCTGACTCGATCTCGCACCGGGCCAATAAACTCGCTGATTTCTGACCGCTCTAACCGAGATTCAACCGAATGTCTTCTATCCCTTTAAACAATAAATTTGCCATACCCTGGCATACATATGCTCCAGCTTCCCCCGTGATGATCACGATTCTCTGAAGCCGGACGCTCGTCCGAATATCAAAATGGTCCCTTGAGTGACCGACATATTTCGAATGCTTGTTTCCCTAGACATAGGGCTTTCCGACTGATTCGAGACCGCTATCGGCTTGTTTCTCTCGATATATTTTCCTGGCCATGAGGCCCCTTTTCCCGGGATTAATCAAGGGTGTTCCTCTCTCCGAGGGGATGTAAATGACGTCGTAGCCTTCACGGTACGGCGGGTTCCAGTCCCGACACGAACCACACAATCGTCTGATTAGTCAGATCGAGCGCACAATAAATCGTCACTTTGTGACTGGCACGCCCACGCACTTAATAAACGCCAATAAACAAATAAACAATGATTTTTATTAAATAAAAAGTGTGTCCACAAGTCTGGCACGCCCGGTGGGACTGAAACCACCCTTCATCTCTTCGCCGGGATTCGGGGCCTCATGGCCTCCTAATAAATAATGTTTGCCTGCTTTTATGAGTTGCAGGTGTTATCTTCACTAGCCCTATGGGGAGAAAAGCCGGACTAGGCGCAATTATCTGTATGGCCTCGAGGATGCTACTCCGAGGCACATGCAGCCTCCAGGAATCATGAAGGCCGCTAAAAGAAAAAAAAGAGAGAAGAGGAAAAGAGGAGAGGGAGGGGAAATCACACCCCATTTCCGCAAAAAAAAAGAGTTGAAATGGAGAAAAGAAGAAAAGAAGAAAGAAGAAAGAAACAAAAATGGGAAGAGAAAGAATCGGCGAGAGGGGGTTGTACGGCCATATCCGTCGGGACCCGTGCTGAATAAAGATTACCACTGTGGGAGTGATGCGGTGGAGCGAACCACTCATCCCCTCCCTGAGGGGGTGAGCGCTCTCCTGCACACCCACCTTGGCCTATTACACAAAGAAAGAAGAGAAGAAGAAGAGAAGAAAAGAAAGGACAAGAGAATAAGAAGAAGGACGGCATCCCACATGACTCTAGGAGGGTCCAAGTCCATGGTGCAATGCCCTGGCCCATTCCACCTTCCTGCTGCCCCTATCTGGCATAAGATGGCCCCTCAAGTGACTGCTCGAAGATCCAGCAAGCCGCAACTTCACCTTGACAAACTCCTCCCCGCTGTAGGGAATGCTTTATAGCAACGAGGCCGAGCACGGCCACGAATCTGGAAGAGAGGATTCATCCACCCCGCCATAGAGGTATGAGACCCAAAAGAATACACCCCGACTCAAGGGCATTTGAAGAAGCGACATACCCCACCATGGGGGCATAGAAGCCGTAAAGAATGCACCCCAGCTTACGGGGATCTGAAGAATAAACGTACACCCCACCTTGGGGGCATCAAAAGCAGCAATACACCTCACCTTGGGGGCATCAAAAGCAGCAATACACCCCACTTTGGGTGCACAAAACATCCCCCAGTGTGTCGAGGTAGAAAAAGAAGAATCCACCCCGCTCTGAGGCAAAAGAAGCAAAAGATAAACCCCGATTAGGGGGCACATGAAGAGAATACACCCCGACTCAGGGGCATGTGAGAAGAATCTACCCCGACTTGGGGGGATAAGAAGAAACAGAGTTGCACCCCGGCCCGGGGGCACATGAAGAGAATCCACCCTGACTTGGGGCAATGTAATGCAAAAGTTACACCCCGGCCATGGGGAATTTGAAGAAGAAACTACACCCGCTCCGGGGATATATGAAAAGACACACGCCCCGCCTTGAGGGGTAGAAGAAGCAGAATACACTCCGCCCGGGGTGCACAAGAAGCAAAGCACACCCCTACTTGGAGGGACATATGGGACAAAGAATACACCCCGATTTAGGGGTATCTGAGGGAGAAATATACCCTGATATGGGGGCATATGAAACAAAAACACACCCCAGCTTAGGGGAATACAAAGAGAAATATACCCCACCCTGGGGCAGAAGAAGCAGAAGAATCTACCCCGGTTTAGGGGCATTCAAAGAAGAACTACACCCCGCCATGGGGGCATGAGAAGCAAAGAATATACCCCACCCTGGGGCAGAAGAAGCAGAAGAATCTGCCCCGGGTTAGGGGCATTCGAAGAAGAACTACACCCTGCCATGGGGGCGTAAGAAGCAAAGACCATACCCCGCCATGGGGAATACAAAACAAGAAGAATCTACCCTACCTGGGGGGCACAACAAGCAGCGGAGTTTCGCCCCGATCTAGGGGCATAAAGAAGCAAAAGAATACACCCTGGCTTAGGGGCTTTTAAAGAAGAGACATACCCCGCCTGGGGGCATAAGAAGCATGAAGTTACACCCCGACTCCGGGGTACGTAAAGAAGAAACCCATCCTGCCTTGGGTGCACAAGAAAAGAAGAACGCACCCCCGCTCTAGGGGCATTTGAAGAGGAAACATACACCCCACCTGGGGGCATAGAAGCCATAAAAGAATACACCCCGGCCTAGGGGCACTTGAAGAAGAAACATACCCCGCCTAGGGGCATAGAAGCCAAAAAGAATACACCCCCGCCTGGGGGCACAAAAGTAAAGAGGCCTACCCCCCGGCCTAGGGGGGGCAAATGAAGAAAAGCTACACTCCAACCTGGGGGCACGTTAAAAGAATACATCCCAGTCTGGGGGCATCAATGAGAAAGGAATAGCAGAACAAAATAAAGAGTCATGAGGCAAACATGGTCTTTGCATCTGCCTCTCTACAAAAGAAGAAGAGAAGAAGGAAAAAAAGAGACGTAAGGCAAACATGGTCTTTGTACCCGCCTCTCTGTATAAGAAGAAGAGAAGAAGAGAAAGAACAGTCATGAGGCAGACGTGGTCATTGAACCCGCTTCTTCACATAAAAGAAGAAGAGAATAAAAGAAAGAAAAGACACACGAGGTGAACATGATCTTTGCACCCGCCTCTCCTCACAAAAAAAAAGAGAAGGAAAGAAGAGAAAGAAGAGCCACAAGGCAAATTTTTACTTCTGACCTTCAGTCATCCAACAGATAGAAACCAACTAAACCCTTCACCGACGGGGCGTTAAACTGACTAAACCTTTCGCCGACAGGGCGTTAAACTGACTAAACCTTTCACCGACGGGGCGTTAAACCGACTAAACCTTCCGCCGACGGGGCGTTAAACCGACTAAACCTTCCGCCGATGGGGCGTTAAACCGACTAAACCTTCCACCGACGGGGCGTTAAACCGACTAAACCTTCCGCCGACGGGGCATTAAACCGGCTAAACCTTTCGCCGACGGGGCGTTAAACCGACAAAACCCTTTCACCGACGGGGCGTTAAACCGACTAAACCTTTCACCTACGGGGCGTTAAACCGACAAAACCCTTCCACCGACGGGGCGTTAAACCGACTAAACCTTTCGCCGACGGGGTGTTAAACTGACATAACATTTCGCCAACGGGGCGTTAAACCGACTAAACCTTCCACCGACGGGGCGTTACATCGATAGATATCCCACCATCGGCCTCTGAGCCGACAGCTACTTCACTCATCGGCTCCTGGCCGACAGCTACCCCATTATCGGCTCCTGGCCGACAGCTTCCTAATAAAAAAAAACATACCTTTCACTTTGGTTCGGATTCTTTCCCGGCTAGAGAATTAAAGGATAAACCTTTCACTTTGGTCCGGATCCTTCCCTCGGCCAGTGAATCAAAGAATAAACCTCCCACTCTGGTTTGGATCCTTCTCCGACCAGAGAATTAAAGAAATCCTTTCACTTTGGTTCAGATCCTTCCCCGGCTAGAGAATCAAAGAATAAACATTTCACTCTGGTTCGGATCCTTCCCCCGACCAGAGAATTAAAGAATCAACCTTTCACTTTGGTTCGGGTCCTTCCCCGGCCAGAGAATAAAAGAATAAACCTTCCACTTTGGTTCGGATCCTTTACCGGCCAGAGAATCAAAGAATCAACCTTTCACTTTGGTTCAGATCCTTCTCCGACCAGAGAATCAAAGAATCGACCTTTCACTTTGGTCCGGATCCTTCCCCCGGCCAGAGAATCAAAGAATCAGCCCACCCACTTTGGTTCGGATCCTTCCCCGACCAGAGAACAAAAAAGAGACCTTTATCTTCGGCTCTCGTAGCCCGCTTCCCAATATCTTCTGCTCTTGCAGCTCGCTTCCCAATTCTGGCTCTCGTAGCCTGCCAACCTTTGGCCTTCGTAGCCTGCTTCCCAATTCTAGCTCTGGCAGCCTGCTTACCTTTGGCCTTCGTGGCCCGCTTCCCAATTCTGGCTCTCGTAGCCTGCTTCCCTTCGACTTTCATAGCCTGATTCCCAGCTTTGGCTCTTGCAGCCTGCTTACCTTTGGCCTTCGTGGCCTGCTTCCCAAGTCTGGCTCTTGTAGCCTGCTTCCCAGAATTCGGCCTTTGCGGCCCGCATCCCATAACTTCGGCTCCTGCAGCCCGCTTCCCTAATATCCTCTCAGCCCTTTTGCGGCCCGCTCCCCTAATACCTTTTACTACCACTACACTTATACGTAACGACAATATGTTCTTACGCAAAAAAAAAGAAAATAAAAATAAAAAGAGAACAAAAAAATGCTTGGTTACCCTGCTTGCATGCTTGCTTATAATATAGAATAATACACGCCCTTCAATTTTCTAGGACCTTGTTTCCTTGCTGAATAATAATTCCGCCCCGATTCCGGGTGCGCGCGCGTCACGGCATATGCTCGAAGGGAACCCAATTATGGCAGGTGCACATGTCAAGGGGAAGAGCCATGGCTGAACTGCTAAGCCCAACTCACAAAATAAACCTGAGGCAACGCTCCCACACTTAGCACTTAATGTGTTCAATAGCCTTCGACTGTAGGGATTGCCCGAATTTCTTCTTAGCACTCTAAGGATGCTTGAATTCCTGCACTCGCGTGAAAGGTAATCGTGAGGAAAAAGCTGCCTACCCCCACTGTAAAAAAAAAGAGAGAAAAAATGATGCAAAAAAAAGGGGAAGAGAGACACGTGAATCTGAGTAGCCGGGAATCCCCATTGAGACACATGAGGAGACTCGCGCGAAATGGTGAAGTGAATTATAATAAGGATGAAACCTATTAGTCGGGAATCCCCATTGAGACACATGAGGAGACTCATGTCAAATGGTGGAATCCGTAATAGAATTATAATAAGGACAGATCCTAGTAGCCGGGAATCCCCATTGAGACACATGAGGAGACACGCGTCGAACGGTGAAATCCGCTACCAAAATAAACAGATGGGGGCTGTGTGAAGCTACCGAAAGTCGAAAGCCTGAAACTAATGTGTAGGCGCTAGAGTGATCCTCGAGTGTCACTAGGAAAACCTACATATCCCTACGGTTAGGGCTCTTTGCTCACACATTTGCACTGCCACGCTACAGAGAATTACCTCGGGTGAAATGCGTGAATTTAAGCTATGCATGCAAGACATGCGATATCCTCTTGACGGGTGCACCACCCCTCAATTGTACCTCGTGGCCCACACTGCATTTGCGAATTATGGGCGTTGTCCCTATCCCATCCCCTATAGAGGGAGCTACCTTATATGTATTTATGTTATGCTTGCTGATGAATGCCTGCATGCTTGAATAAAGGAAATAATAATAAAAAAAATAAACTCAATTTTGGCCATTGTGGCCTACTTTCCCAGTTCTGGCTCGTGTAGCCCAATCTTGGCCCCCACGGCCTACTCCCCATCTCTACGGCATGCTAACCTCCCAACTTTGGCTTCTATAGCCAGCTTCCCCAATTGCAGCCTTTGCGGCCTACTTCTGCAACATCAACTCCGGCCCTCATGGCCCACTTTCCCGGGTTCGGATTTCACAACCGGTACTCCCGGCGCTTTGAAGAACATCAAATCCTTTCTCTCTGGTTCAGGCTTGTTGCCCAGCCAGAGAACAAACAGACCCCTTTCACTCTGGATCGGACCTTCCGTCCGACTAGAGAACAAAAAGATCCTTTCACTTTGGCTCGGACCTACCGTCCAGTCAGAGAACAAAAAGATTCTCTCCAATCTAGATCGGACCTTCTGTCTGGCTAGAGAACTAAAAGATTATCTCCACTCTAGATCGGACCTTTCGTCCGGCTAGAGAATAAAAAGATCCTTTCACTTTGGCTCAGACTTGCCGTCCAGTCAGAGAACAAAAAAGATTCTCTCCACTCTGGATCGGACCTTTCGTCCGACTAGAGAACAAAAAGATTCTCTCCACTCTAGATCGGACCTTCCGTCTAGCTAGAGAACAAAAAGATCCTTTCACTTTGGCTTGGACCTACCGTCCAGCCGAAGAACAAAAAGCGTTCTCTCTACTCTGGTTCGGACCTTCCGTCCAGCCAAAGAATTAAAAGACCTTTTGATGGGGACATCACCTCCCATGCCCACCTTCACAGCTCGTCTCCTCGCCCCGGTTGCATCCGACATGGTTTAATCATTTAATTTTGAGTCCTATGTAATTTTACTTGAGTCATTTGATGTAATTTGCATTTTATTTGAGTCATGTCCCTAGGTCTTGCATTTATTTTCCTATGTTTGAGTGTCATTAGAGTGTGTAATGTGCTAATTGGGCCCATTTCTTCGGGCTTGGCCCAATGAGCTCCCCTACCCCTTCGGTTATTTGTCAATGAGTCTTTTGTCAGGGTCTTATTGTAAAATGTGGGTTTCCTATATATAGGGCCCCATTTCCTTCATTTGGAGGTAATGAATCAATCAATGAAAAAAAATACCATTTGAGAGTCCAAAGCTTAGTTTAGTGGAGTGATTCCAACATTCTTTGGGTGAGAAACCCTAGGGGAGAGATTCCCCACCCTTCCCCCTCTTAATCTCTCTTTTTTTACTCCACTTTCTCTCTCCTCAACACCCAATTTCGAATTTTCTTCTCTCTCCTCCCTTCCCAACCACCTCAACCCCCACCTACCATCATTAAAGCCCTCCACTTCCCCATGGCCTCCATTACTCCACCCCCTAGTCCCAAGAAGATCCCTCACCATTCCAACACCATCTTCCACATTCCAACACCACTTTCCCCATTCTAACACAATCAACCCCTTCCCCACACAACCCCACAACTTCCAAGGCCATTTCAAATTTGAAATCCACCCTTCCCTCCACTCACTTGTGCCCCCCCCCTCACTTTCTCCTCTCACCCACCTTCCCAAATTCGTAGCTCCTCCTCCCACCACCTGTTAGACCCCCTTCCAGACCCCATTCTTCCCTTCCCCCACCTTAGAACACCCCCTCCTAGACCCCCTCACAGCCCGGGCTTTCCCCACACTCATCCACCCCCATTTCCCCTCCCATATACCCCATTCCCCCCCCATCATCATCAACTTACAGCTCTCAACTGAAGATCTACAGCAGACCAGCAACTTGCAGTGGCCACCACGACCTCCTCCGAACGAGTTTGAAGACCCAAGAGCCATCGTCGGAAGCGTCTGCCAGTCGACTTCGCAACCGAAGTGGTTCGTCTTCTTCCGATCTCCAAGTCGTCCAGGAGGTCCATTCTCCCACAGCTGCGCGGTTCTACCTTGGCTGAGGACCTAAGCCAGATTAGAAGCTCTGCCACGACGAACCCCGAAGGAATCAGTCCTCAAGTTCTTCTTCAAAGTTCTTCATCGGCCTGTCTACTTTCAGAATCAAGAAGCGGAAGCCCATTTAGCATCCGGGAACAGAAGTTACCAATTTTCTTCCACGGTCGCGCGGCTTTGCCTTCCCCAGTCTGCATCGACACCTCCTCACTCTTCTGGCTCCATAGATCGTCTCCGTTCTCTTCTGGCGTCCCCGTTTCTTTTTCTGCAAAGAGGACTCACCCACGGTTCCAACGGCACTGACAGCATCAAATTTGGAGTTCGGGAGCGGCCAGGACAGCCTCTGCATCCTACTGTTGGTGACCTGCCCCTGCTAGTCCTAGAAACAGAGGCCCTGTTCAAGCTCCTGCCCCGACCAGTAGCTACTCTAGAAGAATTTACAAAAATTCTGAGGCATTCCCCTTCCTGTTACGAAGATTTTTCCTCCAGTCTCACCATCAGAGAAATTCTTGAGCAAGATCTATAACAGCAACACCGACCCTCTATCCTGGTTCGTAGACAGCAGGCAGATTCGGCGTCCACCCTTGTTCCTCGTTCTTTGCTTTGGTTTCCCCACCCCGCTTGGCCGGCTGAAGGCCCCTCCCTGCATGGAGGTAGTATTGATGTGATATCATTAACCCCCACCCTAAGTTCCCCCTCCTGCGAGAGGTGTAGTGGTGTAATTTGTTTGGGCAGGTCAAGCGACACTGCCGCGGCGTGTGGGGATCCACTCGCCTCCCCGCTCGCCCTCGTCTCCGACCGGGACCAGTTTCTTCAAACCGGTCAAGTAAGTGCTCAAACCTTCACTCCACTTAGTGCTTGTCTTTCAATATTAGTTCTAATTCCGCTGGTTATGCGAGTGAGAGCCCGATCCTCAAGGCCCATTGTCTTGAGTGATCACCGTGGGAAGAGTGCAACCGGTGCCTTCGGCACTTCGTCGGCCCCGTTGAATTGGGCTTCCAAATCCATTGGGAATCAAATCTTGGCCTTGCTGGCCCTCTACCAGCAAGGGCCCAACCCCTCAACCTCACCTTGGCATTGTCAAGTCACCCCGGGCTTGGGTGAGTGACGATAGAGCGATGGCCCAATTTGGCCCGTTTTGAATGCGATTGTGCTTGCTTTCATTAGGTCCGAGGTCGTGTCACATCAAGTGGTATCAGAGCAAGTCGTCCGGTTTGTCCCAACAAGTCGGGGTCCTGCGATTCGAGATTCGAGGTCGAACCTTCTCCAAGCGGAGGGGTTTGACGGGATCGTCATCGACATCGGACTTGGTCTTCCGTCTTAAAATATTTGTAATTTTTTTTACATAAGGGTCTTTGAAGTTTGTCTTTTGATATCCCTAAGTGTCTTTAAGGGAGTTATAATGAGTCCTAGGTGTCTTTTCATATTTCTAGACATTAAAGAGTCTTAGAGTTTTTAAGAGAGTTATAATAATGAGTCATAGGTGTCTTTTCATATTTCTAGGCATTAAAGAGTCTTAGAGTTTTTAAGAGAGTTATAATGAGTCATAGGTGTCTTTTCATATTTCTAGGCATTAAAGAGTCTTAGAGTTTGTCCTTTGATATTCTTTGTGAAGTCTATAAAAAGAGTCTTGTAGTCCTTATTTGAAGCAATAGAATGAAGAAAAAACCAGTTTAGCTATGGCTATGAGTGTTCTTCCAGATTTTTGGAACCCCGGGTGAGAGGCCCAACCCAACTTCGCCTCGCCATGGAGGTCATCCGTGAAGCTCCGGTGCATCATCTTCGAGAAGAGGACGGGTGTGAAGCCCCATCGAAGCTCCACGATCTTCCTCCTTCACCGTTCAACCGCCGTCGTCGTCCATCACCACCGCCACCACCGCCATGCCAACTGCAACGCCTGCAACCGCCATCACCGCAGAGAAGAATTGAAGAGCGCGACTGCGTCATCCCTGAGATGGGGATGGGTGTGAGGCCCCGGCCGAGCTCCTCCGTTCTTCTCTAGTCACCTCGCCTTTCTGCTCTCCGGCTGACAGTTTGAAGTCCTTCCTCGACCTCGTCTCACATCAAATGGTATCAGAGAAAGTCTTTGATTTGTTCTCACAAGTCAAGTCCATGGGCACGCTTGCATTAGAGTTCTCATCGGATCGTTCTATGCATTATCCACCTCCTATTGTCATTGAGTCTATCGACCCAAAGGCCCCAATTCCCATCATATCCCAAGCATACCTACCTAATGGGAGCCCCACAGAAATTGACTTCATCGACATGGAAGAAGATAATTGGGTATCCCCCAAAATTGTAGCCACCCTCTCTACGACTGGACAAATTGTGCACAACGGAGACCTAGTCTTCGTTGAATTCCATAAATGGTTCGGGAAGACTAAGTATTTGGATGGGGCTTGGTGTCAAAAGGGAACATTGGTGGGTCCATGTATAATCCTAGGTAAGAAATGGTTAGATGAAAGGAATGCCGACATCGACCCAACACGTCGAACTTGCCTAGTGCATCCGCCACACCTTTCGGGAACCTTTAAATTCAACAACCTTTTATTCTCCCACCCGCGGGAATCCCACCCTTGTTCACCACCCCGGGTGCACCATACTCCGGCCATCATCACCCCACCATCAAAGAACCTTCCCACTCCATTAGTTTTGGAAGAAGTAGTCCACCCGCTTTGCCACATGAAGACAAATATCCCTCGGGAACCTATCCCCTCCATAGAGAGCTCCCATGTCCCAATTGAAGAGGAAGCCTCGCACAAGGATCTTCACCCTACACCACCCCCTCTAGATAAGGCTGAATTCATCTTAGAAGAGTCCCTTGTTAGGTGGCTAAGGGAGAGCCTAATTAGAGAGACCTCGACCCATGTTTGCCCTCCCATAGAACAAAATTTTCCCCTAGTGCCCCTCTTCTCCTATCACACCACAATCCAAGCATCCTATCAAGTGGAGACCTTAGAGGATTTTCTTAGGGGCTTAGCATGGCAAATTGAGTTCACTAGCATGTTGACCCCTATGGCCGAACAACCTAGGAGCCTTAGCCTCCTACACCTATGCATAGGGTCTATCACCTCGGTTTGCACCAATGGTTGCTACACTAGCGACCTCCTTCTATTCCTCCCTACACCGGATGAGCCCAACCTTCTCCTCGATTTAGAGCTTCTTATCTCGGGTAGAAAGGCAAGCCCTCCACTCATGGCCGACCCACTTGTCAAGAACATTGGCCCAACTATCATAGGGAAGGATGACTTAGCACCTTTTAAGGATCTTGAGGACATGGAGTTCCTCCCCCTAAGTGACCTATTTTATGATCCATATGATCCCTTCCAATGGGAGTCAAGGGACTCATATGACCCAACCATCTTACCAACCACCCACCCTTTCCTACCCTCACCCACCATATTGGGCCAAACCCACCTCATCCATGATCCGGGTTGCACCTTGGGAGCCATGACCTTGGACCATATATCCCTAGGTAATAAGGTGGTGTCCCACCCCATGATGACCACCTTCTTAGATCCATTCGTTCCTTTCCACTGGGAGTTCAAAGGTTGTCCCACACCTATACACATGGAAGTCACTTTTGGGAAAATTATGCATGTGTCTAGGCTTTCCACCCCCTTTGGCATGAACACTATGTTGGGTCCATTCATTCATATCACCCACATGTCTAGTAGAAAGCATGAGTGGGCCACATTCAGATGTCATGGTCCTCCTTCATTCATCATGGATCGTAAACATGTCAAAAGCATCTACGGATGTCTGGGCCCCCCCACATTCATCACCACTGTGCATGATAGGTTCACCTACGGGTGTCCCGGCCCACCCAGGCCCACCAAAGTCTACATGACAACATTGCATGATAAGTCCACATATGGTTACCCCGGCCCTCCAAAATCCATCAAAGTCTTCTTGGCATCAAAGCATGATCGGTCTACTTTTGGTTGCCCAGGTCCACCCATCACCCCTAGAATGTCAACATTCATGAAATTGCATGAAAGCCTTTGCAAGCACATAAGCAAAAAGAATGAGGCTTATAAGAGGCGGGCCGACTCTCATCGGCGTCACCAAGACTTCCATGAGGGTAACTTTGTGATGGTAAGGACTGAGAGGCTCTCCCCGGGAGCCATCTCCAAATTGAGGCCACGTGGGGCTGGTCCCTTCCAGGTCCTGAGGCGCATTGGTGCAAATGCCTATGAGTTAGATCTCCCCGAGGAGTATGGAATAAGTCCCACATTCAATGTTGCCGACCTAGTGTCATATAAGGGACCCACTGTGGTACCTAGTGAGGAGATTGAGCCTACGTCTTCCCTTGAGAGAGCACCCACCCGTGAGGAGAGACCACCAACCAAGAGAGCCCAGCGTGAATAAATTGAACAAATATTGGATGAACAAGTCACTACCACTCGGAGCAAGGTATACGAGCGCTATCTCGGCAGGTGGATGGATCGGTCTCGTTCGGAAGGCTTGAGGGCAGTACCACTTCTACACCCTCCAAGGAGGGAAGGACACTTACTCGACAAAGTCGAGTTCTCCGCACCCCAAGAGTATGATGGGGACATCACCTCCCATGCCCACCTTCACAGCTCGTCTCCTCGCCCCGGTTGCATCCGACATAGTTTAATCATTTAATTTTGAGTCCTATGTAATTTTACTTGAGTCATTTGATGTAATTTACATTTTATTTGAGTCATGTCCCTAGGTCTTGCATTTATTTTCCTATGTTTGAGTGTCATTAGAGTGTGTAATGTGCTAATTGGGCCCATTTCTTCGGGCTTGGCCCAATGAGCTCCCCTACCCCTTCGGTTATTTGTCAATGAGTCTTTTGTCAGGGCCTTATTGTAAAATGTGGGTTTCCTATATATAGGGCCCCATTTCCTTCATTTGGAGGTAATGAATCAATCAATGAAAAAAATACCATTTGAGAGTCCAAAGCTTAGTTTAGTGGAGTGATTCCAACATTCTTTGGGTGAGAAACCCTAGGGGAGAGATTCCCCACCCTTCCCTCTTTTAATCCCTCTTTTTTTACTCCACTTTCTCTCTCCTCAACACCTAATTTTGAATTTTCTTCTCTCTCCTCCCTTCCCAACCACCTCAACCCCCACCTACCATCATTAAAGCCCTCCACTTTCCCATGGCCTCCATTACTCCACCCCCCTAGTCCCAAGAAGATCCCTCACCATTCCAACACCATCTTCCACATTCCAACACCACTTTCCCCATTCCAACACAATCAACCCCTTCCCCACACAACCCCACAACTTCCAAGGCCAATTCAAATTTGAAATCCACCCTTCCCTCCACTCACTTGTGCCCCCCCCCCCTCACTTTCTCCTCTCACCCACCTTCCCAAATTCGTAGCTCCTCCTCCCACCACCTGTTAGACCCCCTTCCAGACCCCATTCTTCCCTTCCCCCACCTTAGAACACCCCCTCCTAGACCCCCTCACAGCCCGGGCTTTCCCCACACTCATCCACCCCCATTTCCCCTCCCATATACCCCATTCCCCCCCCATCATCATCAACCTACAGCTCTCAACTGAAGATCTACAGCAGACCAGCAACTTGCAGTGGCCACCACGACCTCCTCTGAACGAGTTTGAAGACCCAAGAGCCATTTTCGGAAGCGTCTGCCAGTCGCCTTCGCAACCGAAGTGGTTTCGTCTTCTTCCGATCTCCGAGTCATCCAGGAGGTCCATTCTCCCACAGCTGCGCGGTTCTACCTTGGCTGAGGACCTGAGCCAGATTAGAAGCTCTGCCACGACAAACCCCGAAGGAATCAATCCTCAAGTTCTTCTTCAAAGTTCTTCATCGGCCTGTCTACTTTCATAATCAAGAAGCAGAAGCCCATTCAGCATCCGGGAACAGAAGTTACCAATTTTCTTCCACAGTCGCGCGGCTCTGCCTTCCCCAGTCTGCATCGACACCTCCTCACTCTTCTGGCTCCATACATCGTCTCCATTCTCTTCTGGCATCCCCGTTTCTTTTGCTGCAAAGAGGACTCACCCACGGTTCTAACGGCACTGACGGCATCAAATTTCAAGTTCGGGAGCGGCCAGGACAGCCTCTGTATCCTACTGTTGGTGACCTGCCCCTGCTAGTCCTAGAAATAGAGGCCCTGTTCAAGATCCTGCCACGACCTGCAGAACTCCAGAAGAATTTACAAAAATTCTGAGGCATTCCCCTTCCTGTTAAGAAGATTTCGCCTCTGGTCTTGCCATCAGCGAAATTCCTGAACAACATCTACAACAGCAACACCGACCCTCTGTCCTGGTTCGCAGACAGCAGGCAGATTCAGCGTCCACCTTTGTTCCTCGTTCTTTGCTTTGGTTTCCCCACCCCGCTTGGCCGGCTGAAGGCCCCTCCCTGCATGGAGGTAGTATTGATGTGATATCATTAACCCCCACCCCAAGTTCCCCCTCCTGCGAGAGGTGTAGTGGTGTAATTTGTTTGGGCAGGTCAAGCGACACCGCCGTGGTGTGTGGGGATCCACTCGCCTCCCCGCTCGCCCTCGTCTCCGACCAGGACCAGTTTCTTCAAACCGGTCAAGTAAGTGCTCAAACCTTCACTCCACTTAGTGCTTGTCTTTCAATATTAGTTCTAATTCCGCTGGTTATGCGAGTGAGAGCCCGATCCTCAAGCCCCATTACCTTGAGTGATCACCGTGGGAAGAGTGCAACCGGTGCCTTCGGCACTTCGTCAGCCCCGTTGAATTGGGCTTCCAAATCCATTGGGAATCAAATCTTGGCCTTGCTGGCCCTCTACCAGCAAGGGCCCAACCCCTCAACCTCACCTTGGCATTGCCAAGTCACCCCGGGCTTGGGTGAGTGACGATAGAGCGGTGGCCCAATTTGGCCCGTTTTGAATGCGATTGTGCTTGCTTGCATTAGGTCCGAGGTCGTTCACCTTTCCTACAGCTGGTACCCCTGGCGCATTAAAGAACGAAACAACCTTTCACCCTGGCCCGAGCCTGCCATTCGGGTAAGGAATCATCCCCTTTTCCTTGCGCTAACACTAGCCCGTGTCGGCGACTTGACCACCCCTCCATCCCTTCGGGGTCACGAACAATCCTTTTGATTTGGACCTCCCGTTCAGGTCGCTACATGAACCAACTCTTCTCTCCGTCCCTTCGGGTGACAAATACCCCTTTTGATTTGGACCCACCGTCCAGACCGTTAAAGGAATAAACCCTCCCCTCTGCCCTCGTGGCTCATTTTTCAATTATCGGCCCCTGAGCCGACAGCTTTAAATTATCGGCCCTTAGCCGATAGCTATATCAGCGTTTAGCCGACAGCTATCTCATTATCGGCGTCTGTGCCGATAGCTATCTAAAGTTGTTCAAAAAAAATGATGAAAAAAAGAAGAGAAGAAAAAAAAAGAAAAGAAGGGAAAAAAAGAAGGGAAGAAGAAAAAGAAGGGAAAGAAAAGAAGAAGAAAAAAGAGAGGAAGAAGAGAAGAAGAAAAAGAGAAGGGAAAGGAAGAGAAGAAAAAAAAGAAAAAAAAAGAGAAGGAAAAAAAGAAGAGAGAAAATCATCATCAAAGCCTCCGAGGGATGTCGACTCGTCAAGTCCCGCCGGAGATCAAAATATTTTCAGTCCCACCAACGCATAAGACCAGTGGCCCAGACCTTTCGTCTGGTTCCATGAACAAAGAGACCCTTGCTTTGGCACTAACCCCATGCCAATGAACAAACCACGTCAGCTCCCGATGTCTTATCGACACGGATGAACAGAAGAAGAGACAAACAAACCAAGTCAGCTCCCGGCACCCTGTCGGCACTGACGAAGAGACAAAGAGACCAACAAACCAGGTCAGCTCCCGGCACCTTGTCGGCACTGACGAAGAGACAAAGAGACCAACAAACCAGGTCAGCTCCCGACACCCTGTCGGCACTGACGAAGAGACAAAGAGACCAACAAACCAGGTCAGCTCCCGACACCCTGTCGGCGCTGGCGAAGAGACAAAGAAACTAACAAACCAGGTCAGCTCCCGACACCCCGTCGGCACTGATGAAGAGACAAAGAGACCAACAAACCAGGTCAGCTCCCGACACCCTATCGGCACTGATGAAGAGACAAAGAAACCAAGCATACCACGTCAGCTCCCGATGCCCTGTCGGCACTGATGAACAGAAGAAGAGACAAACATACCACGTCAGCTCCCGACACCCTGTCGGCACTGATGATGAGAAGAAGAGACCAAACAAATCACGTCAGTGCTCGGCACCCTGTCAGCACTGATGAACAGAAGAAGGGACAAACAAACCATGTCAGCTCCCGGCACCCTGTCGGCACTGACAAAGAGACAAAGAGACCAAGCATACCACGTCAGTCCCCGACACCCCGTCGGCACTGATGAAGAGAAGAAGAGACAAATAAACCATGTAAGTTCCCGATACCCCACCGGCACTAATGAAAAGAAGAAAAGACAAATTAACCATGTCAGCTCCCGACGCCCGTCGGCACTGACGAATAGAAGAAGAGACCAATAAACCATGTCATCCCCCGACTCTCGATCGGCATCGATGAACAAACCTTTGGCCCAGACCTTTCGTCTGGTGCCATGAATGAAAAGACCCTTGCTTTGGCACTAACCCCGTGTCAATGAATAAACCACCTCAACATCACAACTCCCAGTCCCACCGATGAATAAAACCTTGGCTCGGACCTTCCGTCCAAGTCGATGAACAAAAAGAACGCCTTTACTTGGCTCGGACCTTCCGTCCAAGTCGATGAACAAAAAGAGCCTCCTTGCTTGGCTTGGACCTTCCGTTCAAGTCGATGAACAAAAAGAATGCCTTTGCTTGGCTCGGACCTTCCGTCCAAGTCAATGAACAAAAAGAACCTCTTTGCTTGGCTCGGACCTTCCGTCCTAGTCCATGAACAAAAATGCATCCTCTTTGCTTGGCTCGGACCCTCCGTCCAAGTCGATGAACACAAAGAAACCCCTCCTTACTTTGCTCGGACCTTCCGCCCAAGTTGATGAACGAACGACTTTCCTAAACCCAGCGCGAGTCACCAACTCCCCCGTGGGGTTGGCCTTATCTAAGTCGTCTTGGGCCTTTCACCTGGGGCGACGCATAAGCCCTTCCTTCTTGCTTCGGCATTCCGCCATGCCGATGACCAAACCTCCACTCGGATATGTCGGTCCATGTGCATATGCGGTGAAGTGATCCCCTCATCCCTTCACTGAAGGAGTGAGCGCTTTCCCGTGAATTCGCACCGGACCAGCATCCCACTGGCTCGGAAGAATAGACGTCATGTCGAAGAGCTCTACACTCGTGGGGCCCCGCGCACTCATCCCTCGCTTGCGCCACCCGCGAGTGGGGGGCATTTGTGGACACCAAAAAAATGGCGATGATGAGCATGGCGACATTCGCGCCTACACATTCAAGCGCGAGTCGAAGATGGAAATGCCGAATAAACCTCATACCTCACCCGATCAAGACGAGGACTCGCTTGGTGGTCCGCTAGCCGATGAGGGAGCCCCCCGGGCGGAAGATACGGTCACAACTCTACAGCCGGCCGTGCCGAGAACTGAATCAAAGAAGAGCCGAGAACTCCAGCATAGTCTCAGCTTGTATCAAAAGTCACGCAAAGTCTGGGACCGAGTCTCGGAGGCTGCGAACGGAAAATTGTGGAAGCCATGCATCGCAACCGGAACATTCCGGGAGTGCCAACATTCATATAAACGGCCGCGACTTCGAAAGGAATCCGTTCGGTGCTTAAAACGAAGCGAAAGGGCCTTAAAGCAGCGCGCCTTAAAACGGCGCGCCCCTTTGCTTAAACGGCGCGCCCCACTTCATGCTCTAATACGAGCTCCCCTTTGCTTTGATTTAAAACGGCGCCACCATCTGCACAAGCTACCCGGCGTGCTAAAATTGAAGGACCCATCTTGCCATCTTCAAAAGCTTCTTCTTTCAAACATTTAATACGGCATGGCCCATTTGTAATCTTAATACGGCGCGCCAATTACACTTGGGTTTAAACCGGCGTGATCACTGTTCCACTGCGCCGTTTTAACCTCATGCCATCCCATCGAAACTCCGATGCTCTGTTTTGCATCATTATGGCGTGCAGGGAACATTGAATGCCCGACACTCTGCTTCTACCTCCGTTCGACAGCACAGGAGCGGCAGCGGCGAAGCAACCCCTGCGTACCTACGACCATCTCATCCTCGGACGAACAGCAGCATACGGCGCGAACCGGCGTCGTCCAGCGCACCATGTCAGCTCCGAGCTTCGTCGCGAATGAGGTGGAAGCGGCCGGAACCTCCCAGGCAAGCCATTCTATAAAAAGGGGCATTACTGCGAAAACAAAGGGGGAGAGGCTAAAACCCCCGAAGGGCGACTGAAGAAAGAAGAGAGGGCCACCCGAAGAGAAGAAAACTCGATCCATCCATGCCGGAGAGGTGAAGGAAAGAGTGAAAGAGTGAGGGTGAGAGCTTGTGCTCCGTTCCCATCCCCTCCATGTATTTCTTTCCCTTTTCTCCCTCTGCAATGTATTTCTCTTCTTTTGAGATGAAATCTCTTGGGTTTGAGCCGTTTTCCCCCTTTGGTGGATGAATAAAAAGAAGGCCCTTTTGGCAAACACGATTTTTTGTATTTCTTCTTCTTTCCCCTTCCTCTTTCTCCTCATCTAGGGCCCTTCGAAGCATGCTCCTCCGTAGCATGGCCTTCAAAGGAGTTCGTCGACGGATGAATATTCATGGCCCTTGTGGCGAACATTTGTCCCGCTTTAAAGATCCATCGCCCGTGAGTCGTGGTCGCTCTCGTAGGCTGGCCCTCGAGCGTTCCACGCTCACACTCGGGCTAACGGACCGCCGTGAGGCCGTTCCGCATCTTGAGAGTTTACCCGGGAGTAATCCGTGTGGTGGCTTTCGCTTCTCTCTGGCAAGTCCTGGCCCAGGGGAGGTGCTGCCGGATTTTCTCCAGGGCCAAGAGCATGCAAGAACACTCAAGAACAAACTGAACGTTTAATTTCACATACAGCAACTTCTGTGAACAACCACTGAACCTCTGTGAACAAACCCCCCGAATAAAACACTTAAACCTCTTGCTCACTCACCTTAACAAACCATCAACGATGCTTAAACCTTCATCCTATTGATCTATGGTGTCAATTGAACAATCAATCTAACTATTGACCCCTCTGCAGGCTAGAGAATCAAGAATAGAAAGCAAAACAAGTCCACAGAACGAATAAAAAAAAAACTCAGGAGATGATGTCCCGACGTGGCCTAATCCGGCGCGGTCACTATTTCACCGCGCCGGTTTAATGCCATTCTCATAATCCCTCGTCTCCTTCTTTGAACGCTAAAACGGCGCGCCCTTTCATTCTCTACCCGTTAACCGGCGCGCCCTTCTCTCCTGGGCTTGGACCCCCCTTAACCGGCGCACCCTATGGCGCCTCCCTTTAACCGGCGCGCCCCCATGGGTGCCTCTACTCTGCGCGCCCTTGACTCCCTCTTGTCCCGGCGTGCCTCCCTTGTTTAACCCTTAAAACGGCGTGGCATTAAAACCGGCGCGCCCCCCTTTAATGTTCTAAATCGGAGCACATTTGTCCTTCACTATTCACCTTAAAACGGCGCCCCATTTCTTTCTTTGAACGCTAAAACGGCGCCATCCTCTTCCTTCGCTAACCGGCGCGCCTCCTTAATACAAAAAGGGAATAAACAAGCAAAAAAATATGACAAAAGGTCAATCATGCTAATAAAAGAATGAAAGGAACTCCATCACCCGTGCCTTAATTGAATTTTTGTTCCGGGGGCGCTGTCCCTGGAAACCCCCGTAAGGGGCGTTGCCCCCTTGACCCCCATGACCTGACCGGGCAGGTCGAACCCCGCGACCTGTCCGCGCAGGTCGATCCGCGTGCGAGGGCGCACGATGGCAAGTTCAGGCTCCACACTTAACAATTCACTCCCTCGGACTCGGTGCAAAGAGAAAATCAATGATACCTTGTGGTATCGGGCGTGGACCTCAGAACCCCCGACATGGTCATGATCCGAACACAGTCTGGGCCAATAGTTCGTTAACTCGACCCGCTTCTCCCGGGATCTAATCCCGCAACGCCACATTAAACTTGTCGTGTCTACGGTAGACATTTGCATGGTTTTATCGTCGTCTTCGATGCTTCAAACGTGGACTCGCGTCCGAACAATGAATGGTCCGACCGTGACCGACATGCACGCATACCTTGGAACCTTCGTTTCCCCGGACTGTGTGTGAAGAGAAAAGTAATGACGCCCCATGGCATCGGACTTGGATCTCGGGAGCCCTCGCCCGGACGTGACCATGATCCGAACTTATCACGGGCCGATAGTTCGTTAGCTCGACCTGTCTTTATCGGGATCCGATCTCGCATCCACATTAAACTTGTCGTACCTACGGCAGACATCCATATGGTTTTATCGTCGTCCTTGACACTACTAATACGGACCTCCATTCGAATAAGGAATGGTCCGTTAGTGACCGACGTATATACCGGGATCCAATCCCGCACCCACAGGAAATGTGCCATACCTTCGGTATGTCTTTGTCGTGGTCTTCGATGTTTCTAATATGGGCTTACGTCCGAATACTGAATGGTCCGTTAGTGACCGACGTATATCCCGGGATCGAATCCCGTGCTTGCATTAAAACTTGCCGTACTCACGGCAGACATTTGTACGGGTTTATTTCCGTTTACGTCTTCAATACGGATCTTTGTCCGAGCATAAAATGGTCCATGAATGACCAACAAAATCTGAATGGAACGAGACGGCTCTCGCCTTCCCCGACCACGCGTGTGGGAATATCAATAAGACCTTCGTGAGTCACGTCTGGACCTCGGGTTAGCCCCAACCATGGTCATTACATGACCCACATCTAGGCCTATAGCCAGCTATCTCTGTATACGTCTTTGTATTAGAATCTAGTCCTGGGACACTTTCCCGCCGCCCTTCGGCACCGGAGATATTAATGATGCCCACGCAAGCCTCGTTTGGACCGCGGGAGGTGCCCCCGAAATGGTCCTGACTCGATCTCGCACCGGGCCAATAAACTCGCTGATTTCTGACCGCTCTAACCGGGATTCAACCGAATGTCTTCTATCCCTTTAAACAATAAATTTGCCGTACCCTGGCATACATATGCTCTAGCTTCCCCCGTGATGATCACGATTCTCTAAAGCCGGACGCTCGTCCGAATATCAAAATAGTCCCTTGAGTGACCGACATATTTCGAATGCTTGTTTCCCTAGACATAGGGCTTTCCGACTGATTCGAGACCGCTATCGGCTTGTTTCTCTCGATATATTTTCCTGGCCATGAGGCCCCTTTTCTCGGTGATTAATCAAGGGTGTTCCCCTCTCCGAGGGGATGTAAATGACGTCGTAGCCTTCACGGTACGGCGGGTTCCAGTCCCGACACGAACCATACAATTGTCTGATTAGTCAGATCGAGCGCACAATAAATCGTCACTTTGTGACTGGCACGCCCACGCACTTAATAAACGCCAATAAACAAATAAACAATGATTTTTATTAAATAAAAAGTGTGTCCACAAGTCTGGCACGCCCGGTGGGACTGAAACCACCCTTCATCTCTTCGCCGGGATTCGGGACCTCATGGCCTCCTAATAAATAATGTTTGCCTACTTTGATGAGTTGCAGGTGTTATCTTCACTAGCCCTATGGGGAGAAAAGCCGGACTAGGCGCAATTATCTGTATGGCCTCGAGGATGCTACTCCGAGGCACATGCAGCCTCCAGGAATCATGAAGGCCGCTAAAAGAAAAAAAAAAGAGAAGAGGAAAAGAGGAGAGGGAGGAGAAATCACACCCCATTTCTGCAAAAAAAAAGAGATGAAATGGAGAAAAGAAGAGAAGAAGAAAGAAGAAAGAAACAAAAACGGGAAGAGAAAGAATCGGCGAGAGGGGGTTGTACGGCCATATCCGTCGGGACCCGTGCTGAATAAAGATTACCACTGTGGGAGTGATGCGGTGGAGCGAACCACTCATCCCCTCCCTGAGGGGGTGAGCGCTCTCCTGCACACCCACCTTGGCCTATTACACAAAGAAAGAAGAGAAGAAGAAGAGAAGAAAAGAAAGGACAAGAGAATAAGAAGAAGGACGGCATCCCACATGACTCTAGGAGGGTCCAAGTCCATGGTGCAATGCCCTGGCTCGTTCCACCTTCCTGCTGCCCCTATCTGGCATAAGACGACCCCTCGAGTGACTGCTCGAAGATCCAGCAAGCCGCAACTTCAGCTTGACAAACTCCTCCCCGCTGTAGGGAATGCTTTATAGCAACGAGGCCGAGCACGGCCACGAATCTTATTTTCAAGATGTTGGGAGACCTGCACAAGATGCATCTCCCCAGGAATCTACGGACGGTTTGTTCGCTACACTTTTTCAATGCCTGGGTCTGTACCCTGTTCCCGGAGGCGGCTCCTCGGGTGTTACAGTTGGTTCCTCTTGTTCCGCAGATGATAGAGTTTGCGAGTGCTCAGCCATCCTCGCTAGCGGAGCAACTCTTTGCCATTCGGGGCAAGTTGGCCCGTATTCCCATAGATTCGCCCGGGGTTCTTCACTTTTGGAGCTTAGCTGCCCACTCCAGCCTGCTGGTGAACAGGACGAGGTAGTGCAAGCTTTTTGAGACCGAGGAGTATATGCATCCGATTTCTGGGGCCAAGTGTACCAGGCCCATTCTTGAGCCAGAGTTGGTTGACTGGGCGCTGGCTATCAGGCCGAGTGTCCTTGTATTCCGTAAGAGCGGCATCTTGTGGTTGGAGCCGTATTACCCGTTCCGCTTCAGCCAGAACATTGGCTATGACCAGCACATTCCACATTCTTCTTCATAATTTACGTTGCCTAGCAGGCACAGGGCCAGACATGTTTCAAATGATGATGCCCGGATATGGTGGGACTTCTTCCACCGCCGGGAAGATGTTTCTTTTAGGGTGCCAACCCCTGTCCGTTTCCCCCGCGTCACTCCTGAGTATATCAAGTGGTGGAACGCGCGGACGGGGTTCTACCGGAGCTCCCGGCGAGAGTGTTGGGCCGTAGCAGAGCATAGGTTTCTGGACTCCCAGCCAGAGCCAGCCTTTGATATTGAGCGTTCCTATTTGAAGAAGTTGAAATCCTGGACCAATACAAAAGTGAGGGCCTATCTGGAGGCCCAAAAGACCGTGAAAAGTCGCAGGACGAAAGTTGACCCAAAGCTGCCCACAGTCAGCAAGGATGACTATCTGAAAACACTTTGGGGTTTATGCCGGGTGAGCAGCGAGAGGGTGGTCCTTCAGCAACTCCCTCTGCCAGTGGAGGAACCCATCTCGGCTGTGGCCGACTGGAGTCCCGAGGTTGATAGGTTGTACCCCTATCGGACTTTCATCCGTAGGGAAGATAGGCGGGATGCTTTATATGACAACACCCCCTGGCTATTTGCGCTCCTTCGCTCACATGGTCTTTCAGTGGGTGGTCCCAGCGAAGCCATTCTGGACTGGCCCCTTCATATCTCATTCGAATATGCTGATAGATGGGGGCTAGACCACCTGAGCTTATACTATCACCTATCTTATCGTGGCCATGAGGACCTGGCGCTGCTGGCCGAGCCGAGTGAAAAGATAGGAGATTTATGTTGGCTTATTCGCGAGGCAGCTTCGAGAGACAAACTGCCCTCGCTATATTATTGGCCTCTCTTCCCCTTCTGTACGGGGCCAGCAAGTATGTTATATTTCCTCATTCAGGCCCTTTGGCCGGCCTCCTTTCTTCATTGTAGTGTATTATTTTCACCTTCGTGCATGTGCAGTCCGACCAACTTCGGAGGAGACCTATCACTTTAGGGAGCTGATAATAAAAGCTCGGTAGCCGGCATACTTCGAGGTTCCTGAGTCGGCCCCGACCACGACGCCACTGCCTCCTAGCGATTCGAGAAAGCAGACTCGATCCCAGTTGAGAGAGGCTGTCGGGAAGGCCATAGCGGCTGTGACCCGAGTGACACGGGCGCATCGAAGGAAGGCCGCAGAAAAGGAATCAGCAACCATTCTTCCTCCGGTTGTATCCTTCGAAGAGTTCGAGGCTTCCCGCACGCAAAGGCCAGAAGCTGAAGGTAGGCTCTTCATCTCTTCAGAACTCATTGGCTTAGTTTGACTGTCTTGGCTAATCCATGCTGATAGTTGCCGACACAATCGCTGCGGTCGTCAGGCTGGAGGCGACGGTAGGTGCCGTGGCTAGGGAGGGGGCAGAGGAAATCCTTTCTACTCCCGTAGAGAGAGACCTGCCTTCTCCAACGCCTAGGCAGGGAATGGAAGGTAATTTGTAGTTTAGTCGCGATGCAACCGCGAGTCTTCATGCCTTCAGTCGGCTTGACTATTCCTTGTTGTAAACTTCAGTTGATATGCAACCGTCATTACTCCCGGGCGCAGAGGAAGCGATTACCCGGGAGCAGGGCAAGCTTGCCCCTGAGATCCCGTCAGTTATTGCCCCTGGTGTGGAGTGCACGGAGGAAGTCCCGGCCGCGGGTGATGCTCCTCCCGGCGAGGTCCCTGCTCCGATGGTGGAGCGTCCTGAAAGAGCAAAGGAGTCCTCTTCCTCTGAGCAGGTCGATTATGGTGGCGGCTCCAGTGATGAAGAGTTCCCACATGTCGACATAGAGACTGAGGATGCCGGGGCATCTTCGGCCTATGAAAGCGATCACTTGACTTTCAGCCCGCCCCGGTTGTCATGGAGTGGTCTTGGGCCGTCCGACTCACTTGTGAGCGAAGGGGCTGGGGCCGCAGAGGTTGCCCTTGGAGATTTGAGCCTAGTACCGACTGAGGTGAGGATACTCCCGTGGTCGGTGCTTGCTGCCCTTCCTTTCTTTTCTTTTTAGCTTTTTGATGTACATATTTCTGGTGCAGACTGAGGTGGTGCTGCCAACCATGACGGTGCAGATACCCCTCCCGGCTCTAGGCACGGGTCACGCAACTTTCCCGCCCGTCTTGCAGCCTATCGCACTGCGATACCCCAAGGACTATGCAGCGACAGTGGCTCCAGCGGGACCCGGAGCAGTCGTGAGGGTTGATGAGTTGGTAGCAGTCGAGGACTCTCAGCCATTGGAAGTCGCACAACAGTCGGCTTTGGAGAAAGTTGGCCCCTCAGAGGTAGAGGCGGGAGAGATCGTCGAAGAGGAAGCCGGGGCTACTGGGGCCTTGGCTCTCACTGCTGAAATTGGCCACATGGGGGTCAGTCGAGTTGGAGGCGAGGAACAGATGTCCTTGGCTCTTGATGTTCATGTTGCAGCTTCATCCCAAGGGGCTGGCGGGGAAGTCGTCGTCATTGAGACTCCAGCTACCATATTGGCCACCGCGGTTGTTCCCCACACCAGTGCGCTGCAGATCATGCCGTCGTCATCTTCTGGGACGGGCGACGATATCTGGGCCACTGTGGACAACAGAGTGGAGTTTGAACTACCCGAGACGTCGCCGCTCGGTCTCCAGTCATCGAGTGACCTTGTGTGGCAGTTCTTAGGGACCCTTCAGCAGACCATAAAGGCCAGCAGAGATTTGACTTATGTTCAGCTGAGGGGCTTGATAGAGCACTTATCCCGCTCGCTGTTGGCTTTTGGATGCCCCATGGATGACTGGACTCCACGGGTGGTTTTGCTTCTGAAGTATGTGAACAGAAGGGAATTCTTAGGCCGGGAGACAGCTGACCAGCTGGCGGCCATAACACTAGAGCAAGCTGAATGCCGAGCAGCTCTCATCTCTTTGAAAGGGACTGCGGCGAGGATGAGGAATGATGCCAATGCCTCTTTGCAGCGCCGAAGCTTCCTCACGGCCCGGATAGCAGAGCTACAGGCCGAACTTTCAAGGGCAGAGGCTGAGCTTCAAGAAGTAGAGTGCCTGGAAGTCCATAGGATGGAGGAGGCAGAGATGGCCGAGGGACAAGCTGCTTCCCTCGGGGAGAAACTATCTCAGCTGGAGGCCACTGAGTTCAGACTGCAAGAACTAACCCGCCATCCTTCCTTGGGCATTCCAGAGCTGGAGGACATCTTCCGACGCCCTCTTCCATAGTCTTTTTTCTATTTGCCCCCTTTTGATGGACTTCATGTATTCCGGGGAATGCCCCGCGTAACATGTACCTTTTTATTTCATAGGAATGAAAAATCTCCATCTTGCTGTTTGAAGGAAGACTCCATCCTTTCATTATTCTTTTCTTTCTCCTTTCCATTCACCAGTTAATTCTAGTCCGAGTGTGTGGGTCACTAGGGCAGGAGAGCGCTCACGCCTTTAGCAAAGGGGTGAGGTGTTCGCTCCACCGCGCCGTGACCATGCTCGGAACCAAGCAACGGCTAGTGCAGGCCAAGAGTCTGGAGGACCAAAAGGGTATAGAGGCCCCTTCAGGGCTAGGAAATAAGGACAGATGGCCTGTCAGCCGAATCCATTGAAGCTGATGAAAATTGAGGGTAGGGTTTGTTCATCAACAGAGTTTATATGGAGCAAAAGCAGTCTGCTGCTTAATGAGGATGAGGGGTCCAGGTTACGGGGGAAAGTTGACCGGTCCTGTCGATGGCTACAAGGGTCGATAGAAAGTCGGTCAGTCTAGGAGACGAAAACTGAAAAAGGTAGCGACCGATCTTGTCGATGGTGACAAGGGTCGAAAGAGGTAGCGACCGATCTTGCCGATGGTGGCAAGGGTCGGGATGGTAGACGATCTTGCCGATGGTGACAAGGACCGAAAAAGGTAGCGACCGATCTTGCCGATGGTGACAAGGGTCGAAAGAGGTAGCGACCGATCTTGCCGATGGTGACAAGGGCCGAAAAAGGTAGCGACCGATCTTGCTGATGGTGACAAGGGTCGGAAGAGGTAGCGACCTATCTTGCCGATGGTGACAAGGGTCGGAATGGTAGACGGTCTTACCGATGGTGACAAGGGTCGGAATGGTAGACGGTCTTACCGATGGTGACAAGGGCCGAAAAAGGTAGCGACCGATCTTACCGATGGTGACAAGGGTCGGAAGAGGTAGCGACCGATCTTGCCGATGGTGACAAGGGTCAGAATGTTAGACGGTCTTGCCGATGATGACAGAAACCGAGAAAGGTAGCGACTGATCTTGCCGATGGTGACAAGGGTCGGAAGAGGTAGCGACCGATCTTGCCGATGGTGACGAGGGTCGGAATGGTAGACGGTCTTGCCGATGATGACAAAAACCAAGAAAGGTAGCGACCGATCTTGTCGATGGTGACAAGGGTTAAAAAGGTATCGATCGATCTTGCCGATGGTGGCAAGGGTCGGAGTGGTAGACGGTCTTGCCGATGATGATAGAAACCGAAAAAGGAAGCGACCGATCTTGCCGATGGTGACAAGGGTCGGAATGGTAGACGGTCTTGCCGATGATGATAGAAATCGAGAAAGGTAGCCAGTCTTGCCGATAGTGACAAGGGCCGAAACGGGTAGCGACCGATCTTGTCGATGGCGACAAGGGTCGAAAAGATGGTCGGTCTTGCCGATGGTGACAAGGGCCAAAAAGGGTAGTGACCGATCTTGCCGATGGTGACAAGGGCCGAAAAGGGTAGCGACCGATCTTACCGATGGTGACAAGGGTCGAAAAGATGGCCGGTCTTGCTGATGGTGACAAGGGCCGAAAAAGGGTAGTGATCGATCTTGCCGATGGTGACAAGGGCCGAAAAAGGTAGCAGGAAGTGGAATGGTGAACGAGGCAAACCTCGCTACTACATCATCATCTCATCATTCATTTTTTCTCTCTTTTTTTTATCACAATACTGACTCAAGCGCCCTTTCAGGTTTTTGCCGAAGCCAGCCCCCTCTTACTTTTGCCCACACGCCCTTTCGGTTTTCACGTGGCGGGGTACCCAATTTTGCCTATAACGCCCTTTCGGGTTTTCGCTACTACTGGGTTATGGCCATTTTTACCCCTGCCCTAATGTAGGAACAAGGCCGGAAGGGTATCTCTATTTTTAACCCCATCTTTTTTTCCTTTTTTTTGTAGGAAGAAGCCGGGACATAGAGAGCCTGCCCGCTAGCATGCCGATCGGCCTTGTCGATGATGACAAGGGTCGGCTCCTAGTTTAATTCGTCGACATTGGTTAAATGCCGATTCAAAGGGTACAGTTCTTAACAGGGACGGAAGGTCCAGGTTAAGGGATAGAGGCTGACCGATCCCGCCGATGACGACGAGGGTCGAACATATTTTTATCCCTCGGCATGGGTCACATGTCTAGGCAAGGATAGATTCATTAATAGGGACGAAAGGTCCAAGTTAAGGGTAGAGATCGACCGATCTCGCCGATGATGACGAGGGTCGAACATAGGTTTGTTCCTTGATGTGGTTTACATGTCGAAGGAAGGGGTATGTTCATTAACCGGGACGGAAGGTCCGCGTTAAAGGTGGAGGCCGACCGATCTCGTCGATGGTGGCGAAGGCCGAATACAGGTTTAGTAGGGGATCTCCGGTGGGACTTTTGATGGTTGTCCCTTGGGAGTTTCATTAGGAGGAGAATAAGGAGGAACTTTTTGGATTACCGCTTTACTGACCTGAGCGCCCTTTCGGGTTTTCGCCGAAGTCAGCCCCTCTTGCTTTTGCCCACGCGCCCTTTCAGGTTTTCACATGGCGGGGTACCCGATTTGGCCTGTAACGCCCTTTCGGGTCTTCGCTACAGTCGGGTTATAGCCATTTTTGCCCTTGTCCAGATTTAGGAACAAGACCGGTGGGGTATCTCTATTTTTAACCCCATTTTGTCTTTTTTTTTTTGTTCACATAACATAAGGATGTTGAAAGAGCCGGCTAGGACACGAAGTCTTGCGCCGAGAAAGAGGGTTTACTCGTCAGCACGAAGACAATGCTGACGCAAAGGCTAGATTTGGGCCGATCCGAGCGTAACGCCCGCAATGGCAACGTTGTATAAAGGTCGGCTAGGACATAAAGTCTTGCGCCGAGAAAAGGGTTTATTCGTCAGCAAGAAGGTAATGCTGACGCAAAGGGGTAGATTTGTGCCGATTCGGGCGTAAGGCTCGCAATGGCAATGCTGTATAAAGGTCGGCTAGGACATGAAGTCTTGCACTGAGAAAAGAGTTTATTCGTTAGCAAGAAGGTAATACTGACGCAAGGGGGTAGATTTGTGCCGATTCGGGCGTAAGGCCCGCAATGGCAATGCTGTATAAAGGTCGGCTAGGACATGAAGTCTTGCGCCGAGAAAAGAGTTTATTTGTGAGCAAGAAGGCAATGCTGACGCAAAGGGGTAGATTTGTGCCGATTCGGGCGTAAGGCCCGCAATGGCAATGCTGTATAAAGGTCGGCTAGGACATGAAGTCTTGCACCGAGAAAAAGGGTTTATTCTTCAGCAAGAAGGCAATGCTGACGCAAAGGCTAGATTTGGGCCGATCCGAGCGTAAGGCTCGCATTGGCAATGCTATATAAAGGTCAGCTAGGACATGAAGTCTTGCGCCGAGAAAAGAGTTTATTCGTCAGCAAGAAGGTAATGCTGACGCAAAGGGGTAGATTTGTGCCGATTTGAGCGTAAGGCCCGCAATGGCAATGCTGTATAAAGGTCGGCTAGGACATGAAGTCTTGCGCCGAGAAAAGAGTTTATTCGTCAGCAAGAAGGCAATGCTGACGCAAAGGGGTAGATTTGTGCCGATTCGGGCGTAAGGCCCGCAATGGCAATGCTATATAAAGGTCGGCTAGGACATGAAGTCTTGCACCGAGAAAAGAGTTTATTCGTCAGCAAGAAGGCAATGCTGACGCAAAGGGGTAGATTTGTGCCGATTCGGGCGTAAGGCCCGTAATGGCAATATCGTAGACACTTATGCGAGTCTGGTCGGGGCTGACCATCACTGGACCGAGATGCGGGTAGTTCGGTTAGGGCGGAGCGCCACATAAACAAGTTGAGGGTGGCTCGGTTTGGGCGGAATGCCACTGGACCAAGGTGAGGGTAGCTCGGTCAGGGCGGAGTGTCACTAGAACAAGGTGAAGGTAGCTCGGTCAGGGCGGAGTGCAACTGAACCAAGGTGAGGGTAGCTCGGTTAGGATGGAACACCACTGAACCAAGGTAACAGTAGCTCGGTTAGGGCGAAATGCCACTGAACCAAGGTGACGGTAGCTCGGTTATAGCGGAATGCCACTGAACCAAGGTGAGGGTAGCTTGGTTAGCGCGGAATGCCACTGAACCAAGGTGGGGGTAGCTCGGTCAGGGCGGAGTGCCATTAGACCAAGGAAAGGTATTCCGATCACTCGGGGAATGTGGGTTGTGCCGTATGATACAGCTTCATATGCTTCCCATTGAGTGGGGAGAACTGGATGACTCCTTTATGGTCCACCAGGATGTAAGCACCTCCCTCATATACTCGGTGGACGATGTACGGTCTGACCAAGTTTTTGACCAACTTCCCTTTGGGATTGGAGACCATCACTTCTCTTCTCTTGACCATCACCAGGTCTCCTTTATTGAATTCTCGACCTTTGACCAGCTTATCGAAAGCACGGGCCATGCGAGCTTGGTAGAGTTGTATATTTTGTTGCGCCCGGAGGCGCTTTCCTTCGAGCTCGGCGAGCTCTTCCAATCTTCTTTCAGCATTGGTTTGTTCACCGCTGACTAGTCCATGCTGGATGGCGACTCACAACGAAGGAACTTCTAATTCAATCGGCACCACAGCCTCTGACCCATACACGAGGGAGAATGGCGAACAACCGATTGGGGTTTTATAGACGATACGATAGGCCCAGAGTGCCTCGTACATCCTTTCTTCCCAGTCCTTTTTATTAGACTTAACAATCTTTGCCAGCAACGTGCATAGTGTCTTGTTGAAGGCTTCTGCAAGTCCATTGGCTTGAGGGTTGTAGGGGGACGATGTCCTCCAGTCAATCTTGTATTTGTCTGCTAGCCGGTAAAACTTCTGATTTCTGAAATGGCTACCATTATCAGAGATAATTCGGCTGGGAATCCCAAACCGGAATATTACGTTCTGCCGAAAGAATCTTGCAACCAGTTCTCCCGTGACATCTCTTAATGCAACTGCTTCTGCCCATCTGGAGAAGTAATCTGTAGCTGCTAAGATGTATTTGCACCCTGATGACGATGTTGGTAGTGGCCCTACTACGTCCGTGCCCCATTGAGCAAACGGCCAGCTTGGTAAGGTTGGATGTAGTGGCACTGGAGGTCTCCTTTCCACGTTGGCGCATTCTTGACACCTCTGACAAGCCTTGGCGAACTTGCAGCAGTCATCAAACATAGTGGGCCAATAGTAACCCAATTTCTTTATCTCAATTTTCATCTTTGGGCCAGCCTGATGCGCTCCAGCTGATCCTGCATAGATTTCTTGCATCACCTGCCCCGCTTCTGCTGAGGACAAGCAACGAAGTAGGACTTTCCTTCGGGCATCTGCCATTATTCGGAACAAGGTTTCATTCCTCATCTCGTAAGAGTCTTTGACCCTCAGGAGTTTCATTCTCTGTTCTTTTTCTTTTGGGAGCTGCTGGTGTTGGAACCACCGCAGGAGATGTTCTCACCAATCGGGCTGCTGAACCTCTGCGACGGCTACCACCTCAACTTCTTGTTGGTCGGCTAAGACCTCTGTTACACTGGGGACTTGCTGGTGGTTGATCACTGTTATATTCAGGCTGGTGTCTGGCGGGACCGCAAAAGAACTAGCCAGCTTAGCGAGGATGTCTGCCTGAGTATTCTTACCTCGGTTTATGTGCTTGATGCTGATGAAGTAGAATCTTGACATCAGGCGGGTTGCCAGCTGATGGTAGGGGAGAAGCTCTTACTTTCGCACATCGAACTCTCCTTCCAGTTGTTTTATAACTAGCATGGAATCTCCGAATGCTTCCAGCATTTGAATTCCCATGGATAGAGCATTTTGCAACCCGATTATCAGGGCTTCATACTCTGCTTCGTTATTTGTGCAATGCTTGTTTATCGAGCAAGATGTGTGCACCACTTCCCCTTCTGTAGATTTTAGGACTATGCCTGCTCCTGCCCTGACCCTGGCTGATCCAGTGGCAGAGGTGTCAATTCTGGAAGCACCATCGAAATATAGCTGCCATAAGGAGGGCCGCACCTGAGCGGCTTCCAGGGTTTCATCTTCACGAAGCTCCGGTTCCAACGGGCAGTCCCAGGGTACTGGGTGCTCAGCGAAGAAGTCTGCGATAGCTTGGCCCTTGACGGCCTTGCGTGGCACATAGGAGATGTCTAACTCCATAAGGATTACTACCCATTTGCCCAGGTGACCTTTGAGTGCCGGCTGGGACATAATGTATTTTAGCGGGTCCTCTTTGGATACCAAGCTGATTTCATGTGAGAACATGTAGTGTCGAAGCTTCTTAACTGCGAAGACCAGCACCAGACAGATTTTCTGAATATAGGTATACTTCTCCTCAGTTCTGACCAGTCTCTGACTGAGGTAATAGAGGGCTTGCTCTTTCCCTTCTTCATTATTCTGGGCCAGTATTGCCCCCAGGGAATTATGTGTAGCTGCTATATATAGTATCAACAGCCGTCCTTTCACCGGTGCACCCAGCACTGGAGGAGTCTTCAGATAGTCTTTCAACTTGTCAAAGGTTGTCTGGCAATCTTCATCCCAATAAAAGGAAACATGCTTCATCATCAGTTTGTGGAAAGGCTGGCATCGCCCTGACAAATTGGAAATGAACCGCCAGATATAGGCCAAGCGGACCTGTAGTGATCTTAGCTCAGAGAGATTTCTTGGTGAAGGTAACTCCTGAATTGATTTGATCTTTACGGGGTCTATCTCGATTCCCCGATATCGGACAATGAAGCCCAAGAACTTTCCACTCGACACTCCGAACGCACATTTCATAGGGTTCATCTTTAGCTCATGCTGCCTCAGCCTCTAAAAGATAATCCAGAGGTCCTGCAGATGATCTTGTTTTCTTCTGGTCTTGACCACCAGATCATCTATGTAGCACTCGACCTTGTGGTAGAGCAACTCATCAAAGATTTTGGTCATCGCACGCTGATAAGTTGCGCCAGCATTCTTTAGTCCGAACGGCATCCTCTTATAGTGATAGATGCCTTTAGGGGTTCGGAAGGCAGTGTGAATCCGATCATGCTCCGTGATCCAAATCTGGTTGTAACTGGATGACCCGTCCATGAATGACAGGGCCTCATGACCGGTTGTAGCATCAATCATGACTTCCGTTATTGGCACCGGGAAGTCATCCTTGGGACAGGCTTTATTTAGATCTCAGAAGTCAACACATATCCGGATCTGTCCATTTTTCTTTTTCACGGGGAGGATATTTGCTAACCATGTGGTGTACTGGTTTTCTTCGATAAATCCCACGTCAATAAGCTTGTCAACTTCAGCACAAATTTGAGTGATGAGTTCTAGTCTCATGCGTCACGGCGGTTGCTTCGCCGGCTCGGCTTCAGGGCTGATTGCCAACTCATGCTATGAAACTGCAGGATTCAGACCTGGCATCTCTTTGTAAGTCCAGGCGAAGCAATCCCGGTATTCTTACAACAGGTGGGTGTACAGCTCCCGTTCTTCTGGGGACAGTCAGGCACTGAGGAAGGTAGGCCTAGGGTCCTCCTCACTTCCCAAGTTGACTTCTATCAGGTCATCGACTATGGCTTAGCCCCCATCTTCTATCTCCAGAGGTGCCGGTTGGAGGTCAACGAGGTCTGGAATACCATCTTGAGGGTCGAGTACTTCATCTTCCTCATCTGACATCATCAGAGCTTCTCGTAAGTCCTCTGTTTCATTTGATAGTGGCCGCGCGTATTGCTCTTTCAGCAAATCCGCTGCCATCGCAGTCTCCCAGGGTAAGAGAGTAGCTTCAATCCTTGCGGATGGGGTTGCAGTCATGCCAGACTTGTGACTACTTGTTGTTGTTGGGTTGGAACAGCAACCCAGTCTCGTAGCAAAAGGTGAGGGGATCTCGCCTTCTGGGGCAGTTGCATCTTCAATAGGAGTGGCAGTCCCATTGTCGGCAGCACACACCTCCTGGTCGGGGCTGGCAAAGGCTTCCCCGATTGGCACAAGGGGTGCGGAGGTCATTATTAGAAGGACTCCACAGGAGGGAGAGGTCCCTGCTTCTTCAACACTTTTAGCTTCGCTGCTACTAGCCGTATCAAATTCGGCTTGCATGGCCGCCTCTTCGGGATAGACCTGCTCCCAACATCGGCAAGGAATCACGGTCTCCGCTTCTTGATTTCCGGGTTGCCCCAGGTTAGTATGTTCAGCTTCCGCTGGGTATTCATCGAAGGTTGCTCCCAGCGAGCTATCTTCAGCAGGGTAGAAGGCGGAGAGGGTGTCTACCTCATATCAGCCACTATGATAATATTCTTCTAGGGTGAAGCCCAACCCCGGGTGCTGAGAGACACGTCTCATTTCCTTATCAAGATTTGTGGGTGTGGACGCACTTTTCGATCGTTTATTATGCTCGTCTCTTCGGGAATGGATAATTCATCTATTAAGTGCGTGGGCGTGCCAGTCACAAAGTGAAAATTTATTTGGGCTCCGAAGAGCCCACGGTGCGCTCGATCTGACTCGGTCAGACGATTGTGTGGTTCGTGTCGAGACCAAAACCCGCCGCGCCATAAAGTTCACGGCGTCATTTACATCCCCCATACGAGGGAACACCCTTGATTTATCGCCGGGATTCAGGGCCTCATGGCCAAGAAATCAATTGCATGGAAGGTCTATTACGAGGTATTGAAATCCTCGCGCGAGGGCGAGAAGAAAACCCTTTGCGGTCATGTCAGTCGTGTACTGACCATTTAATGTTCGGACGAATGTCCGGCTCGAGAAGATAGCGGTTGTCGCGGGAAAACCGGAACGCATGTATGCCGAGGTACGGCAAATCTATTGTTCGGAAGAGCGGAGAACGTTCGGCTAAACCTCGGTCAGAGGTGTCAGAAACCAGTAAATATGTTGGCCCGGTGCAAGAGCAAGCTGTGACCATACTGCGGTGGGCCCCCCGCGGTCGAAACAAGACTTGCATGAGCGTCATTAATTGTAAGACCCCGAGTTTCTGTACAAATATTAAATGTTGAATAGTGACTGTGGTAAATAGTAAATAGTAAAAATTTTGACTATCATATAAAAAAAAAAATTCCGAAAAATGGTAATCAATTAGTAAAGACCATGGTAAACACTTTGGTCTTCTGTACTTGACCCTAATAAAATCATTTACATGGCTTAATCAGTGATTTAAGCCTGACTTAAAAACGTGGAAAACACTATTCATATGAAAATACAACTACCTTAGAAAAATCTGTAAAAATCACATCTTATAGAGGGTATTTTTCTTAGCAACTTTGTCTTCTGAAGTTTCATCGGTAAAAATCAGAAACTCTCTCTATCGACTAAACCGTTGAACATTGGGTTAAATTATTATTTTAATCTTAAGATTGGGAGATTAACAATAAACCTCGTGATAAAATTCCATAAAAATCATATTATGAAAGAGCATGTCTTGATTAGTAATTTTGTCTTTTGGGTCCAATTCATTAAAAATCATTTAGTAACATTAAATTGAGGTCTTAGTTAACCATTCCTTAATCTTTTGGATTAGGCTTAGATTAGGCTAACCTTACCTTGAGAAACACGTGAAACCGTGTTTTGGTTGGCAGAAACACGTTGTCAACAATGCAAAGGATTTTGCGGCTCTGACCAAACCGTGTGTGAAGATTAAACACTCCTCTTCCAAACCTATAAGTAGAGGAAGCCCCCTTAAACATCTCTTAAACACAAAAGGGTTCTTGCTGCTGTGAAGAAGCTCTGCAAGTCTACTGTTCATCTTCTTCCCCATTCATCTTTCCTTATTTCATCGGTTAAGGTAGGTAACCATGGCACAAACCTTGAATTTGATAAATGGAATGAAAGGGCATCATGTTAGCTTGTAGAAACCATGCTTTTCCATTTATTTACGTACTCAAATGCATAAAACGCCGGATTTATGCTTCTGTTTCGCTATTCCCGTGTTACAGGGATTAACGGTTCCAACCGGACCGCTTTATCTCTTAGACGGTTCAGAACTGCCCGCCCGACTTATACAAACGGCCCAATTAGAACCGCCCGCCTTGTATAAAACGGCCCAATGATAACCGTTTTACAGCCAGTAGGTTTAACGGCCCACTGTCATCCGTTTAACTTCCAGAAAACTGATTTTTTTGCTATTTGACCCATTTAACAATGTTAATTAGTAAAAATTGACAATCCACATAAATAACAGATAATGACATGAGTAAATTTCTGTTATTTGCAATATCTATTTTGATAAATTGTTTAAAGTGAAAATCATTGAAATTCACTTGTAACTTTGGATAAATTGAATAAGTATGGTAAATAGCTAAACTTTACCATAGGTAATTTCTGTAAATTACTGTAAACCAGAAAATTACTGGCCGACTTATGGCAAGTCTTTGACCAATTAGCCGGACACTCCATCCGGTAAACTTTACATTTTTACCGTAGAACATTTTTACCGTGGTAAATTACGGTTACATCATGACTATTGTTTTAACTTGATTAATTGACCGATTACCCTTGGATAATCTTCGGTCATATTTGAGCCCGGAATTGATCAATGGACATTAAACTGAAATTGGTTGGTTTAATTGTTATTGGCAACCCGGTAACTATTTTGCATAAATTATCTTATAATTAGACATTATCGTTATGCTTAATACGGATTCTCTTGAACCGTATTTCTTAAAATACGACCCGAATGGTTCGTATATTCGTTCTTCGGAACTTACTTCTCTCTCTCGAACGGCTTACTGTCAACCGTTCATTCTTGGCCCCGTGACTCGTTACTCATGTGAGTACGGCCCGGTGTTTGCCGTACGACTACCTTGTTTTGAGTTTTTCATCGTGGTTATACTCTTGAATCAAAGGAGGCGAGTGTCGTCCTTTACATCTTGTACCCGACAGAAATTCATCTGATTATATTGGCCATAATTGACTATGTCTAGACGGGGGATCGGTGATCCAATTGAAATGAAATGCCAACGCATCATAAGGGCCCGGTCTGGTCCTGGGGAGAGCGCCCGAAAAGATATTGAGCCCATTGGGATGTTTATGACAGGGTGAGGCATTGCACCCGAATACTTGACTTGACATGTTACGTCTATGACAAACTCTTGTTACTTGACTCGTGCGTATTTACTTGGTTACATGTGTAACATACTTGCTGGCCAAATTATCTACTGTTACTTTACTTGTTCATTACTTGGTAAATTGTTATATTTCTTGACCTTGCAAGATATCTTTTACATTGTTTCTTTTATCGTATCGTCATTCTTTATTTACTGCATTTCATATAAATTGGAAATCAATGGTTAATTACGTAAACCTGTTTGTGGTTATCTACTGAGCGCGTTTAGCTCACTCCTACTTTTCCCCTCTTTCCAGGTGATGAACTTGTCGGGAATGGACTGGAGTGATATCGAGAGATAGTTTTAGTTTATTGAGTCAGTTTGTACCCTTAGTATTAGTGAGAGATTGTTCTAGTATTTTGCTTATTATTTGGATGTAGTTGTTCTACCCAGTGTACTCAACTTTATTATCAATAAAACTCTGATTATTATCCTTTCCAACCTTTTGTGCAATGGTTTGCAATGGTTCGGAATTATTGCTCGCTTGCCCCTAACCGTACGTCCCGAGATTCCGCATCGGGGCGTGACAGTTTAGTTGGTATCAGAGCCTAGGTCAATTTGTCCTAGGTATTTCACTTTAATGTTATAGGTTTATTGGTTATAGGCTTAAGAAAACAACCTTGTGAGAATTGGGTAGAAATTTGGGTTAAGTTATTTAACCATAATCATGTTCTTCTTATCTAGTTCTTCTCTTCTCATCTAAGAAGTTCTTCTCTCATAAATAATCCGAGTAACTATTTTATAGGCACTTAACTAGAAATGGCAGCCAATCGTGCTGAGATGAGGAATTTACAGCGTACAGTTCAAGGACTTACGCAAGCCTTGAATGCACTGGCTCAGGCAGGAGCTGGAGCTGGAGCGGCACCTCATGGCGCAGCTCATGGCACTGGTGATTTATATCGGAATTTCGAGGAATGAACCCGCCTAGATTCGCTGGTTCAACTGATCCCGATGAAGCCGAGAATTGGCTCGACGAGATGGCAAGAATTTTTGAGGTCATGCAATGCACTGACCAAGAACGTGTTCTTTTATCCGTTTTCCAACTGGAACGTGATGCACGTGCTTGGTGGGAGTCTGTTAAGCCGACTCTCGGAGATCAACAAGTCTCGTGGGAGGAATTCGAGGAATATTTCAATGATAAATATTTTTCTGACCGCGTGCAAGAAAAGAAGGGAGCAGAATTCGCAGCTTTAAAACAGCGAAGTTTATCGGTATCAGAATATGAGGCTCAGTTTTCACGACTCTCTCGTTATGCAAGACATCTTATTTCGACTGAGAGAATGAAGGCGAAGCGTTTCCTCAATGGTCTTCGACTTCATTATATCAATCAACTTGCACCACTGGAAATTTCTACATATTCTGAGATGGTAAGAAAGGCACAAATATTAGAAGATACTTTGGAAATGACTGAAAGGATTCGTGGTCAAGGTAACAAGAAAGAGCAACCGAAGGCACTCAAGAATGTTAAACCTGGATTTGGCACTGACCCGAGCAAGAAAAGACCCTTTACTAGTTCTGGTTCAAGTTCTGGTTCTGGTTCGTGGAAAGGCAAAATGCCGCGACAAGAAGACAAGAAACCTGATTCTATGATTCCATTCAAGGGCGTATGCCGATATTGTGATCGTCCTGGTCACAAGATGGAAGATTGTTGGCGCAAGCTAGGTGCATGTCTGCGGTGTGGAAGCAAAGAACACCGTATACCCAACTGTCCTTTATTATCGGAACAAGCTATCCCGGCAAAACCTCTGAATTTCAAGAAGCCTCAAGGCAGGCTCCAGGCTCTCCATGCAAAGGAAAAAGATATCGCCGAGGAGGGTGGACTCGTCGAAGGTACTCTTGTTATATTCGACTTGCCAGCTTTTGTTCTAATTGATACTGGTGCAACACATTCTTTTATTTCACGGAGATTTGCTAAATCTTTAGCTATGGCACCTGCTTTGTTGAGTTCTCCGTTAGAAATATCAACCCCTATTGGTTCTAAATCAGCAATTCAGCATTACTATCCTTCTAGTAAGGTTATGGTAAACGATCAGAATTTTCCAGCTGATTTGATTTGTATGGACATGAAGGATTACGATGTAATCCTAGGAGCTGATTGGTTGGCTCGGTATGAGGCCAATGTTCATTGTAGTTCTTGTTCCGTGTCTTTTTCTAGACACCCCGGATTATCCTTCAAGGGAGTGAAACACCCTAGTTCTATCTCTCTTATCTCGACTCTTCGTGCTGATAAGTTATTGAGGCGTGGATGCGAAGCTTTTCTGGCTTTTGTTCTTGCGTCCCCTGAACAGCAGATGGAGATTAAGGACATTTCTATTGTCCGAGAATTTCGGACGTATTTCCAGAGGAGTTACCAGGACTTCCGCCTCTGCGTGAAGTTACATTCTCTATTGATCTTATTCCTGGATCGTCTCCTGTTTCTAAAGCCCCTTATCGCATGTCTCCTGCGGAATTACGGGAATTGAAGCAGCAATTGTTGGAATTACTCGAGAAGGGTTTTATTCGCCCGAGTGTTTCCCCTTGGGGAGCTCCTGTATTGTTTGTTCGGAAGAAAGATGGTTCGATGAGATTATGCATCGATTATCGGCAACTTAACCAGTTGACTGTCAAGAACAAGTATCCTTTGCCAAGGATTGATGAGTTATTTGACCAGATTACTGGAGCTTCTTATTTTTCTAAGATCGATCTTCGATCTGGATATCACCAGTTACGGATTAAAGAAGAGGATATTTATAAATCAGCTTTCCGTAGCCGGTATGGCCATTATGAGTTTGTCGTTATGCCTTTTGGGTTAACGAATGCACCGGCAGCTTTCATGCAGTTAATGAACAGTGTGTTCCGACCCTACCTTGATCAATGGGTTGTGGTATTCATAGATGATATTTTGATATATTCCAAGAGTGAAAGAGAACATGCCGAGCATCTGAGGATGGCTTTGCAATTATTGAGAGATCACCAATTATATGCTAAGTTGAGCAAGTGTGATTTCTGGTTACAAGAGGTGTCTTTTCTAGGACATATTATTACCAAGGATGGTATTTCTGTAGATCCATCGAAGGTGGAAGCAGTAAAGAATTGGGAACAACCTACCAGTGTTACTGAAGTGAGGAGTTTTCTTGGCCTGGCTGGTTACTATCGAAGGTTTATTCAAGATTTCTCTAAGATTGCGGTACCTCTGACGAAGTTAACCCGCAAAGAGATTAAGTTTGAGTGGTCAATTGAATGCCAACGGAGTTTTCAGACTCTGAAGGATTGTCTGACTACTGCCCCTATTTTAACCTTACCTTCTGGTGAGGGTGGTTTCGTGGTTTACACTGATGCTTCTGGTATTGGCTTAGGCTGTGTGCTTATGCAGCACGGCAAGGTGATTGCCTATTCTTCTAGGCAGTTAAGAAAGCATGAAGTTAATTATCCAGTTCATGATTTGGAATTGGCAGCCGTGGTATTTGCTTTGAAGATTTGGAGGCACTACTTATATGGTGAATCATTTACGGTATTTTCGGATCACAAAAGTCTGAAATACTTATTTTCTCAAAAGGAATTGAACATGAGACAAAGAAGATGGTTGGAGTATATAAAGGATTTCGACTTTTCTATTGAGTATCACCCGGGCAAAGGCAATGTGGTTGCTGATGCTTTAAGTCGGAAGCCTGTGGCTAAGATATCTAGTCTTATGTTACAAGAATGGAAATTACTGGAGCAAATGGCTAGTCTGGATATCAATATTGATAATGACCGGATATTGATTTCCCAGTTGCAACTGAAGCCCGAATTGTTGGTAGAAATCAAGTTATTGCAAGATATTGATCCCGAGCTAGTCGAGATTAAGGAAAGCTTGAGTAGCAGACCTGATTTCTCGATAGCCGATGATGGAAGATTATTATTTCAAGGTAGAACTTGTGTACCGAATGAGGCTAATATAAAGAATCGGATTCTTGAAGAAGCCCATAGATCCAAATATACTATCCATCCGGGAGGCACTAAGATGTTCAAGGATTTGAAAAGGTCATTTTGGTGGCCGAACATGAAAAGGGAAATTGCAAATTTCGTGAGTACATGTCTTGTTTGTCAACAAGTAAAGGCCGAGCATTTCAGACCGGCAGGTAAATTGAAACCACTTGATATACCCCAATGGAAGTGGGAGAGTATTGGTATGGATTTCATTATGGGTCTTCCTAAGACTCGAGGTGGTTATGATGCTATATGGGTAATTGTGGATCGACTGACTAAATCCGCACATTTCTTATCTATTAAGTCCAAGTGGACAGTCGATGTGCTGGCAGCATTATATTTAAAGGAAGTGGTTAGGCTTCATGGTATCCCAGTCAACATTATATCCGATAGAGATCCGAGATTTACTTCTCATTTTTGGAAAGGATTGCAAGAATCTCTTGGTACCCGTCTGAATTTTAGCACTGCATTTCATCCGCAAACAGATGGACAGACCGAGAGAACTAATCAAATAGTGGAAGATATGTTGAGAGCTTGTATGAT
Organism: Amorphophallus konjac; assembly: GCA_022559845.1. NCBI lineage: Eukaryota > Viridiplantae > Streptophyta > Magnoliopsida > Alismatales > Araceae > Amorphophallus > Amorphophallus konjac. Next base: position 204,133,996 of record CM040122.1, read on the forward strand.
CGACTTCGGTGGAAGTTGGAGCGATCATTTAGCATTGATAGAATTCGCCTACAACAATAGTTATCAATCCAGCATACAGATGACACCTTTCGAGGCTTTGTATGGAAGGAGCTGTCGTTCTCCATTATGTTGGGATGAGGTTGGCGAGAAGCAATGGCTTGGACCGGATCTTATCTCGGAGTCATCACAAAATATTCGTATTATCCGAGACCGGTTACTTGTGGCTCAATCGAGGCAAAAGAGCTATGCTGATAATAGAAGAAGAGATTTGGAATTTCAAATTGGCGAGCATGTGTTCTTAAAAGTCTCTCCTTCAAGAGGTATTCGTCGATTCGGTATTCATGGCAAGTTAAGCCCAAGGTATATTGGTCCATTTGAGATCCTTGATCGAGTGGGTGAAGTCGCCTATAGATTGGCCTTACCTCCTCAATTATCTGGTGTACATAACGTATTCCATGTATCTATGCTTCGGAAATACGTGTACGACCCTAGTCACATCATTCAACATGTGGACTTTGAATTTAAGAAGGATCTATCTTATGAAGAAAGACCAGTGAAGGTTCTGGATCGGAAAGAGCAACAACTTCGAAATCGTTCCATACCGATGGTTAAAATCCAATGGAGTCGGCGTGGAATAGAGGAAGCTACATGGGAATCCGAGGACGCCATACGGAAGCGTTATCCCGATCTATTCTAGGTAAGCTATTTCTTACTATTTTGGTCCAGTGAATTTGGAGGACCAAATTCTTTAAGTGGGGGAGGGTGTAAGACCCCGAGTTTCTGTACAAATATTAAATGTTGAATAGTGACTGTGGTAAATAGTAAATAGTAAAAATTTTGACTATCATATAAAAATTCCGAAAAATGGTAGTTAATTAGTAAAGACCATGGTAAACACTTTGGTCTTCTGTACTTGACCCTAATAAAATCATTTACATGGCTTAATCAGTGATTTAAGCCTGACTTAAAAACGCGGAAAACACTATTCATACGAAAATACAACTACCTTAGAAAAATCTGTAAAAATCACATCTGATAGAGGGTATTTTTCTTAGCAACTTTGTCTTCTGAAGTTTCATCGGTAAAAATCAGAAACTCTCTCTATCGACTAAACCGTTGAACATTGGGTTAAATTATTATTTTAATCTTAAGATTGGGAGATTAACAATAAACCTCGTGATAAAATTCCATAAAAATCATATTATGAAAGAGCATGTCTTGATTAGTAATTTTGTCTTTTGGGTCCAATTCATTAAAAATCATTTAGTAACATTAAATTGAGGTCTTAGTTAACCATTCCTTAATCTTTTGGATTAGGCTTAGATTAGGCTAACCTTACCTTGAGAAACACGTGAAACCGTGTTTTGGTTGGCAGAAACACGTTGTCAACAATGCAAAGGATTTTGCGGCTCTGACCAAACCGTGTGTGAAGATTAAACACTCCTCTTCCAAACCTATAAGTAGAGGAAGCCCCCTTAAACATCTCTTAAACACAAAAGGGTTCTTGCTGCTGTGAAGAAGCTCTGCAAGTCTACTGTTCATCTTCTTCCCCATTCATCTTTCCTTATTTCATCGGTTAAGGTAGGTAACCATGGCACAAACCTTGAATTTGATAAATGGAATGAAAGGGCATCATGTTAGCTTGTAGAAACCATGCTTTTCCATTTATTTACGTACTCAAATGCATAAAACGCCGGATTTATGCTTCTGTTTCGCTATTCCCGTGTTACAGGGATTAACGGTTCCAACCGGACCGCTTTATCTCTTAGACGGTTCAGAACTGCCCGCCCGACTTATACAAACGGCCCAATTAGAACCGCCCGCCTTGTATAAAACGGCCCAATGATAACCGTTTTACAGCCAGTAGGTTTAACGGCCCACTGTCATCCGTTTAACTTCCAGAAAACTGATTTTTTTGCTATTTGACCCATTTAACAATGTTAATTAGTAAAAATTGACAATCCACATAAATAACAGATAATGACATGAGTAAATTTCTGTTATTTGCAATATCTATTTTGATAAATTGTTTAAAGTGAAAATCATTGAAATTCACTTGTAACTTTGGATAAATTGAATAAGTATGGTAAATAGCTAAACTTTACCATAGGTAATTTCTGTAAATTACTGTAAACCAGAAAATTACTGGCCGACTTATGGCAAGTCTTTGACCAATTAGCCGGACACTCCATCCGGTAAACTTTACATTTTTACCGTAGAACATTTTTACCGTGGTAAATTACGGTTACATCATGACTATTGTTTTAACTTGATTAATTGACCGATTACCCTTGGATAATCTTCGGTCATATTTGAGCCCGGAATTGATCAATGGACATTAAACTGAAATTGGTTGGTTTAATTGTTATTGGCAACCCGGTAACTATTTTGCATAAATTATCTTATAATTAGACATTATCGTTATGCTTAATACGGATTCTCTTGAACCGTATTTCTTAAAATACGACCCGAATGGTTCGTATATTCGTTCTTCGGAACTTACTTCTCTCTCTCGAACGGCTTACTGTCAACCGTTCATTCTTGGCCCCGTGACTCGTTACTCATGTGAGTACGGCCCGGTGTTTGCCGTACGACTACCTTGTTTTGAGTTTTTCATCGTGGTTATACTCTTGAATCAAAGGAGGCGAGTGTCGTCCTTTACATCTTGTACCCGACAGAAATTCATCTGATTATATTGGCCATAATTGACTATGTCTAGACGGGGGATCGGTGATCCAATTGAAATGAAATGCCAACGCATCATAAGGGCCCGGTCTGGTCCTGGGGAGAGCGCCCGAAAAGATATTGAGCCCATTGGGATGTTTATGACAGGGTGAGGCATTGCACCCGAATACTTGACTTGACATGTTACGTCTATGACAAACTCTTGTTACTTGACTCGTGCGTATTTACTTGGTTACATGTGTAACATACTTGCTGGCCAAATTCTCTACTGTTACTTTACTTGTTCATTACTTGGTAAATTGTTATATTTCTTGACCTTGCAAGATATCTTTTACATTGTTTCTTTTATCGTATCGTCATTCTTTATTTACTGCATTTCATATAAATTGGAAATCAATGGTTAATTATGTAAACCTGTTTGTGGTTATCTACTGAGCGCGTTTAGCTCACTCCTACTTTTCCCCTCTTTCCAGGTGATGAACTTGTCGGGAATGGACTGGAGTGATATCGAGAGATAGTTTTAGTTTATTGAGTCAGTTTGTACCCTTAGTATTAGTGAGAGATTGTTCTAGTATTTTGCTTATTATTTGGATGTAGTTGTTCTACCCAGTGTACTCAACTTTATTATCAATAAAACTCTGATTATTATCCTTTCCAACCTTTTGTGCAATGGTTTGCAATGGTTCGGAATTATTGCTCGCTTGCCCCTAACCGTACGTCCCGAGATTCCGCATCGGGGCGTGACATTAATATTTTCGGTGCCAAGGGGCAACAAGGGAATATCCCTTAAATCGGCTGAAAAGCCATGTGTCTAGGGAAGCGGACGTTCGAAACGTGTCGGTCATTCGGGAGACCGTTTAATATTCGGACGGGTGTCCGGCTTGAGAATACCGTAATCATCGCAGAAGGACCTAGAACATATGTGTGCCGGGACATGGCAAACATATTATTCCGAGACTCTGAAAACATTCGGTTAAATCTCAGTTAGTGTAGCAGGAAACCAATGAGTTTGTTGGCCCGGTGCAAGATCGAGTCGGGACCATACCGGGGGCGCCTCCCACGGTCCAAACGGGGCTTGCGTGGGCATTGTTAATATTTCCGATGCCGAAGGGCAGCGAGAAAGTGTCCCGGGACTAGATCCCAAAATAAAGACGCATACCGAGATGGCCGGCTATAGGCCTAAGATGTGGGTCAGGTAATGACCATGACTAGGGCGAACCGTGGTCTAAGCATGACTCACGAAGGTCTTATTGATATTCCCACGCGTAGGGTTCGGGGATGACGAGAGCCTTCTCGTCCCATTCGGATTTTGTCGGTCACTCATGGACCGCTTTATGTTCGGATAAAGATCCGTATTGAAGGCGCGACGTAAACGGAAAATAAACCCGTACAAATGTATGTCGAGTTCACGGCAATCTCAATGAGAGAGCGGGAACGAATCCCAACGGGAAAGCATCAGGTTTGATAGACTATAGGCCCAAAGCAATATCGGATTACGACCGTATTGGGATGGCTCCCAAGGTCCGAATCCGACTTGGAGGGGCGGCGTCAATGTTCCCTTTATACCGGGTCTTGAGGAGAATGAGGCTGTGGAGTGGAGCTCATCATTTATTATTGTTATTTAAATTTCTATCATTACTATTTATTATTTCTTTATATTTTTCTAGTGAGTTTGTTATTATTGTTCATTTATTATTATTATTTTATTATTATTATTATCTACTTATTTATTTATTATATTCTTTTTTATTGAATCGGTAATTATTATTACTTATTTCCCCCCTTTTTTTGTTATTATAATTTTATCATTATTATTATTATTTATCCCCCCTCCTTTTATGAGTCCGTTATTATTGTTATTGCTTGTTGCATTCGACATGTGTGCGGAGAGGGCAGAGGAGAGTGTGCCGCTGAAGGGTTATGGAGAGTGTGCCGCTGGAGGGGCTGAGGAGTGCGCTGCTGAAGGCTGGGAAGTGTGTCGCTGAAGGATTAGGAAGTGTCTCGCTAGAGAGCTGAGAGTGCACCGCTGAAGGATCTGGGGGTGTACCGCTGAAGGATAAAGGGGTGTGTACCGCTGGACGGTAAAGGGGGTGTACCGCTGGAGGACTAATGGGTGTACCGCTGGAAGGTAAAGGGGGTGTACCGCTGGAGGGTTTAAGCTGTACCACTAGAGGGTTGAAGGTTGTACCTTTAGTTAATTAGAATGTTTTATTGTTGTTGGTTTCATTTGTTTATTGCTTTCTCTTTGTCTTTTAATTCGTTACTACCCCATTTGTTTGTTACTTCATTTTGTCCTCTTTTAAGTTTATTGTTATTCCTGACGAAAATTCGGCAGCACCTCCCCTTGACCCGGGAGGTAATGGAATAACAAGGAACATGCCCACGGGGGTGGCATGAACCAACAGCTGAGGGGGTGCCTGAGCAGCCGCCTTTAGGGAAACTTCAGAAAACCCGGAGAAAACATCGAACGAGAAACCAGTGAACTGATGCAACCTGTGAGTACACCGGGGAGGTGATGGCCAAGGAGTGCCAGGCTGACAGTCCAAGGGTGTGCCGCTGGGCGGCCAAAGAAGGGAGGTGTACCGCTGACAAGAAGAGAGAGGGTGCACGACTGAATGGCCCTAAGGAGAGTGTGTCGCCAGGCAAACTCAAGGGAGGCTATACCGCCAAACGGCTGAATGGGGGAGGCGTGCCGCTGGGGGGCCTGAGTGGTGGGATGGCTGGGAGACTGAGTGTATGTAGGTATACCACTGGTCCCGAAGGAGGGTAAAGGGGGATGCTCTGGGCATTGAATGACTCCAAGGTGTTAAAGAGAATGGGCTCGCACAGACCCGTATGGCAAGATCATGAGTTGTTATGCGATGGAAAGCGGTTGAAGAGGGAGGAGGCAGGCCATACCCTGTCAAGCCAGGAACGAACCCTATTGACTGCATGAACCAGCGCCACGGGAAATCAAGTAGAACAGGGAGTTGAGAGGTTGGGGGAAGAGAATGTAAAACCACATATGAACGATGACGAGAAAACCACGGCGGAGGCTAGGCATAACAAACTGACAGAGTGCATTCCATTCACGTAGAACCATGGCCAATACATTGCAAGGGGAAGGAAAAGACAAACAAAAGAAACAAGAAAATACAATGTGGGGAGGGGAATGGAGCAGAAGGGGAGGCTCCTCCCCTCCCAGACCTCACTCCTCTCTTCTTCTCTTCTCTCTTTCCTCTCTTTACGCAGACGGTGGTGGTCGAACAGCCCCGGGGGGTGGGGGGGGGTGGGGGGGTGAGAGGTAGGAACCTCTTCTCTTCTTCTTCTTCTTATCTTCCTCTTCTTCTTCTCTTCTTCTCCTTCTTCTGCCCTCTCTGGAGAGCCCACCAGTGTCCAGTCGTCTTCTCTTTTTGGGGGCTTTTATAGGTGTGTCATCGACGGGGGAGACCTCATGATGGCACTGCCATCCGAGGTTGACTTCGGTCTCTTCATTGTCAGGCGGGGACCTCCCTCATCCAACCAGAGGGCGACACCAAGGTAGGTGCTAGCTGGCGTCGAAGCGGCCGAGCTGCGCGCCAAGGGACTTGCTTAATGACCGTTGAGTCTTCTGCCGGTCTGTGCCGTTTCAGAGGATTTAACGCTGTGCCGCTGGGGGGCTGAGGGCCCGTGCCGCTGAGGGTAGAACGCATGTGCCACTGGAGGCTTGCTTGTAGCGTGCCGCTGAAGGGGCCAGGGGGCCTTGTGCTGCTGATAGGGGGCCGAAGACCCGTGCCGCTGAAGGGCGAAGACCCGTGCCACTGAAGGGGCCAAAGGGCCTATGCCGCTGAAGGGGCCAGGGGGCCTTGTCCCGCTGGAGCTCCAGGAGCTGTACCGCTGGGGGCTTCTGGGAGTATGCCGTTGGAAGGGCATTTGCAGGTGTGTTTTCCTCTTCTTCTTTCCTTTATCTCATCTTCTCTTCTCTTTTTTATTTGTCTTCTTCTTCTTCTTCTCTTCACTCTGGATCGTGCAGACTCTGTCTCTGCTTCTTCTTCAGGACTTCTGCATATTCGATTAGCCTTCTTCAGACAAAGGAGTCTTCCTTATATAGCAGTTCCAGCAGGAGCAGCACTGGGCGCATGTCTTCCACAGTTCCCGCCCAATTGTTTTGGCCACGTGTCATCATCCTGTCAGCCCAGCCTCGGATCATGTGCCATTCTTAAGCTTCACGAACAGTACCTGTCAGACAGACGAAGGAATATCAGTTTAAGTCTAACAGCTTGTATAGACTTTGTGGAGGCAATGCAGTGTGTAGACTTTGCAATGCGAAGACAAAGCATGTACATACTTCATGTTGTGAATGCAAAGCTAAAGCATGTACAGACTTGTGAATGCTTGAAGCACATGATGCACTGGCTAGAGTTATGAGTGTATAGACTATGCTGCAGTATGCATATGGTGAAGTATGTACATTGACGATGAATGCTCAGGCATGCCAAACGAGTGTGTAGACTCTACGTGCAATGTATGAACAATGTACAGACTTCGTGAATGCAAAGCTAAAGCATGGCAACACACAAGGTGCAGACTTCATGCAATGCATGAAGCAATGTACAACCTCTGTGAATGAAGCACACAGGTTGTACAGACTTTTGCTAATGCTGCAAGTGGACAGTGTATAGACTTCAGCTCGTGCAAGCAAAGCCAATGTACAGACTTGGCATTTGTGCAAGCAGAACGATGTACAGACTTTGTGTTGTGAACACAGGCTGTACAGACTTTGAGTGATGCATGCACAAGACGCAACGAATGTACAGACTTAGAGTTCGTGCATGTTACAGTGCCAATGTATGGACTTTGTGTACTGTAGGGTAGACAATGTCTAGACTTTGAAAGCTAGAACACGAACAGGCTGCAATGTATAGACTTGGATTGAGACGATGCATGAGATGTGCGATGTACAGACTCTGAGTGAGACGATGGAGGGTATAGAATTTTCCAATGTGCAGACTTTACCGATGTACAGACTTGGTGTTCTGAACGTAGGTAAAGATGACAATGTATAGACTTTGGAAAGCTTGAAGCACAAAGATGCTAAGTAAGACGCACCGATGTACAGACTTGATGAGACGCTGAATGAGACGGTCGGATGTACAGACCTTGAACGCGTGTGTGCTAGATAATGTATAGACTTGATAAATGATGTGTGCACAAGGAGAGACGATGCATGAGACGATGCATGCACAAGGGGTGTACAGACTTGGTCTTACAATGTATAGACTTGGGCAAACGCTGTACAGAAGGAGACGATGCATGCTGGCCAAAACGTTGTACAGACTTCGGATGCTTGTGTATGCATGAGGGCAATGTATGGACTTATGCATTGAGTATAGAACACTGCATTCTCCACAGAACAGATCAAACATAGATCAGACATATGCATTCATGTGATGGCTCAATGTGTTATTCTTAGCAAAATAATATGGTGACTCATTCATGTTGCTATCATTAAAACACAACATTATTATCAAAGCACAAGGGGCACAACACCCTTCTTTATTCCCCTGTACGTGAACATGGGGTGAGAGATTTTTTAGTGTCCACAAATGCCCCCCACCTGCAGGCGGCACAAGCGAGGGATGAGAGAGTGGGGCCTGCGGGTGCAGACCGGCTGAGAGATTCATCGACATGACGTGGAGAGCGGGGCTGCAAGAGCTGAAGGATGTTGGAAGCCGGCTAGAGAAGCCGAAGTTGTTGGAAGGCGAGCCACGCAGGTGGAGAGAAGGGTTTATCCCTCTAATGATCCGGACGGCAGATCCAAATCAGAGGGGGATTCGTCACCCAAAGGGATGGAGAGGAGAGTTTGTTGATTCAAAAGGAGTGTTCGTCACCTGGAGGGACGGAGAGGAGAATTTGTTAATTCAACGGTCTGGACGGAAGGTCCGAATCGGATGGGTTATTCGTCACCCAAAGGGACAGAGGGAGAGATTGTTCCTTTAGAAGAGGTATTCATCGCCTGAGGAGACGAAGAGAAGAATTCATTCCTTTAATGATCTGGACGGCAGGTCCAAACCAGAAGAGGTGATGTTCACCGCCGAAAGGGAATGGAGAGATGGTCAAGTCATTGACACGGGCTAGTGTCAACACAGGGAGAGAGGGTTGATTCCTCACCCGAACAACATGCTCGGGCCAAGGCGGGATGGTGTTTTGTTCTTTAATGCACCGGGGGTGCCAGCTGTATGATGGGTCTTTTATTTCTTTGGCTGGACGGATGGTCCGAACCAGAGTGGAGGGAATTTTTTTTTTAGTTCTCTAGCCGGCTGGAAGATCCGATCTAGAGTGAAAAGTCTTTTTGTTCTCTGGTTGGACGGAGGGTACGAACCAAAGTGAGAGGGTATTTCGTTCTCTGGTCGGACGGGAGGTCCGATCTAGAGCGAAGAGAATCCGATGTTCTTTCAATGCGCCGGGAGTACTGGCTACGAAATCCGAACCGAGAAAGTGGACCGCAAGGGCCAGAATCGGTGGTGCAGAAGTAGGCCGTGAAGACCTGAAATCGGGGGAGTGGGCTACAAGAGCCGCAATCGGGAAGTTGGCTGCAAAAGCCAAAATTGGGGAGCAGGCTATGAGAGCCCAAAGGTAAGGAAGCGGATTACGGAAGCCACAATCGGGAAGCTGGCTACAAAGCCGAAGGGCGGCGGGCTACAAGAGCCGAGGTTGTGAAGAAGGCTGCAAGAGCCGAGATTAAGGAAAGCAGGCTACGAGAGCCAAAGACGAGAAGCGGGCTTCAAAGAGCCGAAGTTGAGAAGCGGGCTAACAGGCCCAGAATTGGGACGCGGGCCGTAAAGAGCCGAGGTTAGGAAGCAGGCTACAAGAGCCGAAATCGGAGGAGCAAGCTGCAAGAGCCGAAGTTGAAAAGCGGGCTGCGAAGAGCCGAAGTCGGGAAGCAGGCTACACAAGCCAAAATTGGGGAAGTAGGCTGCAAGAGTCGAAGTCGAGAAATTAACAAGCCGCGAGGGCGGAAAGTAGGCCATGGGGGTCAAGATTGGGCTCCACGAGCCAAAATTGGGAAGGCAGGCTGCTATTGCCAAAATTGAGCTTATATTATTATTATTTTTTATTATTGTTTGTTTCTTTATTCAAGCATGTAAGCATTCGTCAGCAGGCATAACATAAGTACACATAAGGTAGCTCCCTCTATAGGGGATGGGATAGGGACATCGCCCATAATCCGCAGACACGGTGTGGGCCGAAGGCATAGCTGAGGGGTGGTGCACCGTCACGAGGATATCGCATGTCTTGCATGCACAGCTTAAATTCATGCATTTCACCCGAGGCAATTCTCTGTGGCATGGCAGTGCAAATGTGTGAACAAAGAGCCCTAACCATAGGGATATGGAGGTTTTTCTGGTGACACTCGAAGATCACTCTAGCGCCTACACATTAGTTTTAGGCTTTCGACTTTCGGTAGCTTCACACTGCCCCCATCTGTTTATTTTGGTAGCGATTTCACCGTTCGGCGCGAGTCTCCTCATGTGTCTCAATGGGATTCTCGGCTACTAAGATTCATCCTTATTGTGATTCGCTTCACCATTTCGCGCGAGTCTCCTCATTTGTTTCAATGAGGATTCCCGGCTACTCGGATCCGCGTTCCTCTCTTTTTTTCTTTTTCCTTTTTTTTACAGTGGGTGAAGGCAGCTTTTTCCTCACGATTACCTTTCACGCGAGTGCAGGAATTCAAGTCTCCATAGAGTGCTAAGAAGAAATTCAAGCAATCCCTATAGTCGAAGGCTATTGAACACATTAAGTGCTAAGTGTGGGAGCGTTGCCCCGGGTTTATTTTGTGAGTTGGGCTTAGTGATTCAGCCATGACTTTTCCCATTGACGTGTGCACCCGCCATAACTGGGTTCCCTTCGAGCGTCTGTCGTGATGCGCCCGCATCCGAAATCGGGGAGACATTATTTAGCAAGGAAGCACGGTTCTAGAAAATTCGAAGGAGGTGTATTATTCTATATTAAGCAACCACACAAGCAGGGCAATCATGCATTCTCTTTTTTGTTTAGGTTTGTTTTTTGTTTGTGTGTTTTGTTTGTTTCTTTTTTTTATGTTTTGTTGTTTTTTTTGTCATTATTTTTTTTATTATTATTTTTGTTTTGTTTTGTTTTTTTTTTTTTTTTGCATAAGAAAATATTGTTGTTATGTGTAAGTGTAGTGGTAGTAAAGGTATTAGGGAAGTAGACCACGAAGGGGCCGAAAGGATATTAGGGAAGCGGCTACAGAACCCAAGGGACATTAGGGGAATGGGCCATAAGGGCTAAAGGATGCTGGGAAGCGGGCTGCGGGAGCCAGAATCGGGGAGCGCGGTGGGGCGGATGGATTAATCCTGATAATGGGCCCCGACCAAAATGGTCCTGCGGAGGGGCGTTGGGTAACGGGATGTGAGAGTCGAAGAGAAGTGTCTCTTTTGTTCTCTGGCTGGGGAAGGATCTGGACCAAAATGGAAGGTTTATTCTTTTGCTCTCTGGACGGGGAAGGATCGAACCAAGGTGAGAGGTCTATTTTATAATTTGGGAAGCTGTCGGCTAGGAGCCGATAATGAGGTAGATATCGGCTAGGAGCCGATGATGAGATAGCTGTCGGCTAGGAGCCGATGATGAGGTTGCTGTCGGCGAGGAGCCGATGATGAGATAGCTATCGGCTAGGAGCCGATGATGAGGTAGCTGTCGGCTAGGAGCCGATGATTATATAGCTGTCGACCCGAAGGCCGATGAAGGAGTATCTGTCGACCCAAAGGCCGATAACTAAATAGTTATCGACCCGAAGGCCGATGAAGGGGTAGCTATCGACCCAAAGGCCGATAAAGGGGCAGTTGTCAGCTTGAAGCCCCGATGGTTGAAAGTTGGTCGGTTTAGCGCCCCGTTGGCGGAAGGTCTAGTCGGTTTAATGCCCCGTCGGCGAAAGGTTTAGTCGGTTTAACGCCCCATCGGCGGAAGGTTTAGTCGGTTTAATGCCCCGTCGGCGGAAGGTATAGTCAGTTTAACGCCCCGTCGACGGAAGGTCTAGTCGGTTTAACGCCCCGTCGGCGGAAGGTTTAGTCGGTTTAACGCCTCGTCAGTGGAAGGTCTTGTCGGCTCGAAGCCCCGATGGCTGAATATCTGTCGGCTTGAAGCCCCGATGGCTGGATATCTGTCGGCTTGAAGCCCCGATGGCTAAATATCTGTCGGCTTGAAGCCTCGATGGCTGAATATCTGTCGGCTTGAAGCCCCGATGGCTGAATATCTGTCGGCTTGAAGCCCCGATGGCTGGATATCTATCGGCTTGAAGCCCCGATGGCAGAATATCTGTCGGCTTGAAGCCCCGGATGGTTGAATATCTGTCGACGTGAAGCCCCGATGGCTGAATGTTTGTCGGCTTGAAGCCCCGATGGCTGGATATCTGTCGGCTTGAAGCCCCGATAGTTGAATATTTTCCGGTTTAACGCCACATCGGTGGAATGCTGATTGGTTTCTATTTGTTGGGTGGCTGGAGGGCAGAGGTAAAAGTTTACCTCATAAAGATTTTTTGAAGAGGCAGGTACAAAGACCATGTTTGCATCGTTGCTGTTCTTTCTCTTCTTCTCTTCTTTTGTGTGGAGAGGCGGGTGCAAGGACCGTGTTCGCCTCATAATTGCTCTTTTTTTTCTTCTCTTCTTCTTTTATGGAGAGGCAGGTGCAGAGACCATGTTCGCCTCATGATCGCTCTTTTTCTTCTTCTCTTCTTCTTTTATGGAGAGGCAGGTGCAGGGACCATGTTCACCTCATGTCTCTTTTTTTTTCTTCTATTCTTCTTTTGTAGAGAGGCAGGTGCAAAGACCATGTTTGCCTCATGATTGCTCTTTCTCTTCTTCTCTTCTTCTTTTATGGAGAGGCAGGTGCAAGGACCATGTTTGCCTCATGATCATTTCTTTCTTTTCTTCTCTTCTTCTTTTGTGTGAAGAGGCGGGCTCGAAGACCCCATCTGCCTCATGTGTCTTATTTTGGTTCTGCTCTTCTTCTTTTGTGTGAAGAGGCGGGTTCAGAGACCACGTCTGCCTCATGTGTCTTTTCCTCCTCTTCTTCTCTTCTTTTGGGTGATGAGGCGGGCTCGAAGACCATGACTGTCTCGTGACTCTTTTTCTTTCTTTTCTTCTCTTCTTTTATGGGATGAGGCGGGCTCGAAGACCACGTCTACCTCATGTGTCTTTTCTTCCTTTTCTTACTTTCTTTTGTGTGATGAGGCGGGCTCGAAGACCACGTCTACCCCGTGCGTGTCTTTTCCTTTATTCTGCTCTTCTTTTCTCATTAATGCTTCCACGCTGGAGTGTATTTCTCTTAATGTGCCCCCAGGTCGGGGTGTAGCTTCATTTGGTATGCATCCCCCCTGAGGGGGTGTGTTTTGCCTCTTCGCTTCTGTGCCCCCAGGCGGGGTGTATTATTTTGGCTTCTATGTCCCCAGACCGGGGTGTGTTTTTTTTAATGCCCCCGAGGCGGGGTGTAGCTCTCTTCAAATGCCCCCATGGTGGGGTATACTCTTCATGGCTTCTATGCCCCCAGGTGGGGTATGTTTCTTCTTCAAATACCCCTAAGCCAGGGTGGACTTCTCTTCATATGCCCCTGAGCCGGGGCATGTTCTTTATAGCTTCTAGGCCCTCGAGGTGAGGTATGTTTCTTCTTCATATGCCCCTGAGCCGGGGTGTAGCTCTCTTCAAATGCCCCCAAGCCGGGGTATACTCTTCACGGCTTCTATGCCCCTAGGCGGGATATGTTTCTTCTTCATATGCCCCTGGTACGGGGCGTAGCTCTCTTCAAATGCCCCCGGAACGGCGGTGTATCTTTTGCTTCTTATGCCCCCCTGAGGCCGGGGTGTATCTTTTGCTTCTTACGCCCCCCTGAGGCGGGGGTGTATCTCTTTACGGCTTCTGTGCCCCCCGAAGCAGGGTATGTTGTTTCTTCAAATGCCGCTTGGGCGGAGTATATCTTTCTTCTTATGCTCCCAGATCGGGATGTATGTCTCTTTGTTTCTGTGCCCCGGGTCGGGGTAGATGCTTCTGCTTCTTATGCGCCAAGGGCGGAGTGTATTTTTATGCCCCCAGGCTGGGGTAGGTGCTTCTGCTTCTTATGCCCCAAGGGCGGAGTGTATCTCTTTCTATGCCCCTAGGCTGGGGTACATTCTTCATGTTCCTCATACCCTTTTCGCAGGGCGTATTCTCTTGCTTCTCTTGTCCCTGGATCGGGGCGTATGTTTCTTCTTCTGACGCCCCTAGGTCGGGGTATATTCTTTCTTCATGTGCTCCCAGGTCAGGATGTATGCCTCTTTGCTTTGGTGCCCCCAGGTGGGGGTGTACTCTGTCTCTTTGCTTCTGCGTCCCCCAGGCGGGGTATGTTTCTTCTTCAAATGCCCCTGAGCCGGCGCATATTCTTTATGGCTTCTATGCCCCCTAGCGGGGTATATTTCTTCTTCAAACATCCCTAAGACGGGATGTATTCTTCTCTTTCTTATGCTCCCGAGGCAGGATGTATCTTCTTCAAATACCCCTAAGCCGGGGGGTGTTCTTTATGGCTTCTATGCCCCCTGGCGGGGTATGTTTCTTCTTCAAATACCCCTAGGCCGGGGTGGACTTCTCTTCATATTCCCCTGAGTCGGGGCGTGCTCTTTATAGCTTCTAGGCCCTCGAGGCGAGGTATGCTTCTTCTTCAAATACCCCTAAGACGGGGGTGTGATTCCTGACTTCATATGCCCCCGACGTGGGGTATATCTTTTGTTTCTTATGCTCCCGAGCCGGGATGTAGCCTCTTGGCCTCATATGCTACCGAGGCGAGGGGTATGTTGCTTCATGTGCCCCCGGGGGGAATGCATTTTGCCTCTACTGCCCCGTGGCGGGGCGTATCTCTTGGCTTCTTACGCCCCCAAGGTGGGGTGTGTTTTCTTCTTGTGCCCCCGGGGTGGGGTATATCTTTCGCTTCTTATGCCCCCCCCCTTGAGGCGGGGTGAAGTCTTTGCTTCAAATGCCCCTAAATCGGGGTATAGTTTTGTCTCATATGCCCCTGGCGCAGGGGTGTATTTCTCTTCCTGTGCCCCTCAGTCGGGGTGTATCTTTGTTGCTTGTTGTGCCCCCAAAGGGAGGTGCCTTCCTCTTCATGTGCGCCGGGCACCGGTGTATCTTTGCTTTTCTTTTTTTATATGCCCCCGAGGGGGGAATTCTTCTTCTTCTACCCCGACACGCTGGGGAATGTTTGCTTCTTGTGCCCCCAAAGTGGGGTGTATGCTTTTCTTCAGACTCCCCTAAGGCGAGGTGTATTCTTTGTTGCTTCATGTACCCCCGAGTCGGGGTGGATTCTCTTCATGTGCCCCCATGGCGGGGTGTACTCTCTTTATGTGTCCCCAGGAGTGGGGTGTGGTTTGCTTCCTGTGCGCCCTAGCAGGGTGTATCGCTGCTTGCAATGTCCCCCGAGGCGGGGTATCCTTCTTCTTCAAATACCCCTAAGCCGGGGCGTATTCTTTATGGCTTCTATGCCCCCATAGCGGGGTGTATTTCTTCTTCAAATACCCCTAAGATGGGGTGGACTCTTTTCTTCTTATACTCCCAAGGTAGGATGTAGCTTCTTCAAATGCCCCTGAGCCGAGGCGTGTTCTTTACGGCTTCTATTCCTCCAGGCGGGATGTATTTCTTCTTCAAATACCCCTAGGCCAGGGTGTATTCTTGCTGCTTCTCATGCTCCCGAGGTGGGATGTGACTTCTTCAAATGCCCTTAAGTCGGGGCGTATTCTTCATGACTTCTATGCCCCCTGGCGGGGTATGTTTCTTCTTCAAACGCCCCTAAGCTAGGGTGTGTTCTTATGCTTTTTGCGCCCCTCAGGGTGAGGCGCATTCCTCTCCATATGCCCCTAGCATGGGGTGTGCTTTTGTTTCTTATGCCTCCAGGCCGGGGTATGCTTCTTGGCCTCATATGCCGCCGAGGCGAGGTGTATGTTGCTTCATATGCCCCCGGGATGGGGATGTATTCCACTTCTAATGCCCCCCATGGCGAGGTATGTTCTTGGCTTCTTATGCCCCCAAGGTGGGGTGTTTTTTGCTTCTTGTGCTCCCAGGCTGGGATGTATTTTGTTTCTAGTGCCCCCAGAGTGGAGTGTATTGCTGCTTCCGATGCCCCCAAGACGGGGTGTAATTCTTGCTTCTTATGCCCCCGAGGCGAGGTGAACTCTTCTTCTTTCCTTATGTGCTCCCATATCGGGGTGTATTCCTTTATTCATGTGCTCCCCTAAGCCGGGGAATGTTGTTTGTTCTGCTTCAGATGCCCCCCCCCCCGGGGGGGGGGGGGGGGGGATATATGTTGCTTCATGGACTCCGAGCCTATGGTGTATTCCTTCTTCGAATGCCCCTAAGTCAGGGTGTATTCTTCTCTTCTTATGCTCCCAAGGCGGGATGTAGCTTCTTCAAATGCCCCTAAGCTGGGGCGTATTCTTTATGGCTTTTATGCCCCCAGGCGGGGTATGTTTCTTTTTCAATTGTTCCTAGGACAGGGTGTACTCTTCTCTTTCTTATGCTCCCGAAGCGGGATGTAGCTTCTTCAAATGCCCCTAAGCCGGGGCGTGTTCTTTATAGCTTCTAGGCCCTCGAGGCAAGGTATACTTCTTCTTCAAATACCCCCAAGACGGAGGTGTGATTCTTCTGCTTCCTCGGCCCCAGAGTGGGGTATACTTCTCTTTGTATTCCCCTAAGCCAGGGTGTATTCTTTTCGCTTCATATGCCCCCAGGGTGGGATGCGCCTTCTGCTTCTCATGACCCCGGGATGGAGTGTATTCTCTTCATGTGCCCCCAGTACGAGGGTGTATCTTTGCTTTTTATGCCCCCGAGGGGGATTCTTCTTCTTTTGCCCCGACACGCCGGGGAATGTTTGCTTCTTGTGCCCCGAAAGTGGGGTGTGTTCTTGATGGCTCCTGTGCCCCCGTTGGTGGGGTGTATGCTTCTTCTTCAAATTCCCCTAAGGCGGGGTGTATTCTTTGTCACTTCATGTACCCCCGAGTCGGGGTGAATTCTTTTCTTCTTACGCCCCCATGGCGGGGTATGTCTTTTGCTTCATGTGCCCCCATATCGGGGTGTATTTCTCTTCTTCAAATGCCCCTAAGCTGGGGTGCAACTCCATTTCTTCTTATGTCCCCAGGTCAGGGCGGATTCTTCTTCAAATGCCCCGAAGCCGGGGTGTAGCCTTTGCTTTGTGCCCCTCAGTCGAGGCGGATTCTCTTCATGTGCCCCTGGGAATGGGGTGTATCTCTTTTTTTTGCCTCTTATGCCCCCGTAGCAGGGTATATATCTTATTCTTATCCCCCATGGCGGGGTATATGCATGCTCTCTTCAGGAGTGGTGGCCGTGCTTGGCCTCATTGCTATAAAGCATTCCCCATAGCGGGCAGCCATTCACCAAGCTACAATTGTGGCTTGCTGGGTCTTTTAATAGCCACTCGAGAGGCCGTCTTATGCCGGTTGGAGGCAGTAGGAAGGAGGAACGAGCGGGGTCATTGCACCGCAGACTCGGAGCCTCCTAGAGTCGGGGCGGGATGCTGGGTTTCTTCTTGCTCTTTTAGTCGGCGATGCTGGCCAACTTTTATTCCTTTATTCTCTCTTTCTCTCTTTTTTTTCTCTTTTTTTTCTTTTTTTTCCTCTTTTCTTCTTCTTGTATGATTGACCAGGGTAGAGGTGCAGGAGAGCGCTCACCCCCTCAGGGAGGGGATGAGTGGTTTGCTCCACCGCATCAACCCCACAGTGGTAATCTTCGTTCAGCACGGGTCTCGACGGACGTGGCCGTACAACCCTCTCTTGCCAATTCTTTCTCTTTTTTTTTTTGCTTCTTTCTTTCCTCTTTTGCTTCTTTTCTTCTCTTCTTCTCTTCTTCTTTTCTTTCTTTTCTTCTTTTCTTCTCTTTCTTTTTGAGGAAAAGGGGGGTTTGATTTCCCCTCCCCTCTCTTCTCCCCTTTTTTTATAACAGCCCCTATGATTCTTGGAAGCTGCATATGCTTCGAAGTAGTGTCCTCGAGGGCACGAAGGCAGCTGCACCGAGTTTGGCTTTTCTCCCCATAGGACTGGCGAAGATAGCACATGCCATTCATTAAAGCAGGCAAACATCGTTAATTAGGAGGCCATGAGGCCCTAAATCCCGGCGAAGAGATGAAGGGTGGTTTAGGTCCCACCGGGCATGCCAGACTTGTGGACGCACTTTTCGATCATTTATTATGCTCGTCTCTTCGGGAATGGTTGATTCATCTATTAAGTGCGTGGGCGTGCCAGTCACAATGTGACAATTTATTCGGGCTTCGAAAGAGCCCACGGTGCGCTCGATCTGACTCGGTCAGACGATTGTGTGATTCGTGTCGGGACCAAAACCCGCCGCGCCATAAAGGTCACGGCGTCATTTACATCCCCCATACGAGGGAACTCCCTTGATTAATCGCCGGGATTCAGGGCCTCATGGCCAAGAAATCAATTGCATGGAAGGTCTATTACGAGGTATTGAAATCCTCGCGCGAGGGCGAGAAGAAAACCCTTCGCGGTCATGTCAGTCGTGTACTAACCATTTAATGTTCGGACGAATGTCCGGCTCGAGAAGATCGCGGTTGTCGCGGGAAAACCGGAACTCATGTATGCCGAGGTACGGCAAATCTATTGTTCGGAAGAGCGGAGAACGTTCGGCTAAACCTCGGTTAGAGCAATCAGAAACCAGTAAATCTATTGGCCCGGTGCAAGAGCAAGTTGTGACCATACTGCGGTGGGCCCCCCACAGTCGAAACAAGACTTGCATGAGCGTCATTAATATTTCCGGTGCCAAGGGGCAACGAGGGGATATCCCTTGAATCGGCTGAAAAGCCCTGTGTCTAGGGAAGCGGACGTTCGAAACGTGTCGGTCATTCGGGAGACCGTTTAATATTCGGACGGGTGTCCGGCTTGAGAATACCGTAATCGTCGCAGAAGGACCTAGAACATATGTGTGCCGGGACACGGCAAACATATTATTCCGAGACTCTGAAAACATTCGGTTAAATCTCAGTTAGTGTAGCAGGAAACCAATGAGTTTGTTGGCCCGGTGCATGATCGAGTCGGGACCATACCGGGGGCGCCTCCCACGGTCCAAACGGGGCTTATGTGGGCATTGTTAATATTTCCGATGCCGAAGGGCAGCGGGAAAGTGTCCCGGGACTAGATCCCAAAATAAAGACGCATACCGAGATGGCCGGCTATAGGCCTAAGATGTGGGTCAGGCAATGACCATGACTAGGGCGAACCCGTGGTCTAAGCATGACTCACGAAGGTCTTATTGATATTCCACGCGTAGGGTTCGGGGATGACGAGAGCCTTCTCGTCCCATTCGGATATTGTCGGTCACTCATGGACCGCTTTATGTTCGGATAAAGATCCGTATTGAAGGCGAAATAAACCCGTACAAATGTATGCCGAGTTTACGGCAATCTCAATGAGAGAGCGGGAACGAATCCCAACGGGAAAGCATCAGGTTTGACAGACTATAGGCCCAAAGCAATATCGGATTACGACCGTATTGGATGGCTCTCAAGGTCCGAATCCGAGTTGGAGGGGCGGCGTCAATGTTCCCTTTATACCGGGTCTTGAGGAGAATGAGGCTGTGGAGCGGAGCTCATCATTTATTATTGTTATTTAAATTTCTATCATTACTATTTGTTATTTCTTTATATTTTTCTAGTGAGTTTGTTATTATTGTTCATTTATTATTATTATTTTATTATTATTATTATCTACTTATTTATTTATTATATTCCTTTTTATTGAATCGGTAATTATTATTACTTATTTTCCCCTTTTTTGTTATTTTAATTTTATCATTATTATTATTATTTATCCCCCCTCCTTTTATGAGTCTGTTATTATTGTTATTGCTTGTTGCATTCGACATGTGTGTGGAGAGGGCAGAGGAGAGTGTGCCGCTGAAGGGTTATGGAGAGTGTGCCGCTGGAGGGGCTGAGGAGTGCGCCGCTGAAGGCTGGGAAGTGTGTCGCTGAAGGATTAGGAAGTGTGTCGCTAGAGAGCTGAGAGCGCACCGCTGAAGGATCTGGGGGTGTACCGCTGAAGGATAAAGGGGTGTGTACCGCTGGACGGTAAAGGGGGTGTACCGCTGGAGGACTAATGGGTGTACCGCTGGAAGGTAAAGGGGGTGTACCGCTGGAGGGTTTAAGCTGTACCGCTGGAGGGTTGAAGGTTGTACCTTTAGTTAAATAGAATGTTTTATTGTTATTGGTTTCATTTGTTTGTTGCTTTCTCTTTGTCTTTTAATTCGTTACTACCCCATTTGTTTGTTACTTCATTTTGTCATCTTTTAAGTTTATTGTTATTCCTGACGAAAATTCGACAGCACCTCCCCTTGACCCGGGAGGTAAAGGAATAACAAGGAACATGCCCACGGGGGTGGCATGAACCAACAGCTGAGGGGGGTGCCTGAGCAGCCGCCTTTAGGGAAACTTCGGAAAACCCGGAGAAAACATCGAACGAGGAACCAGTGAACTGATGCAACCTGTGAGTACACCGGGGAGGTGATGGCCAAGGAGTGCCAGGCTGACAGTCCAAGGGTGTGCCGCTGGGCGGCCAAGGAAGGGAGGTGTACCGCTGACAAGAAGAGAGAGGGTGCACCGCTGAATGGCCCTAAGGAGAGTGTGCCGCCAGGCAAACTCAAGGGAGGCTGTACCGCCAAACGGCCGAATGGGGGAGGCGTGCCGCTGGGGGGCCTGAGTGGTGGGACGGCTGGGAGACTGAGTGTATGTAGGTATACCACTGGTCCCGAAGGAGGGCAAAGGGGGATGCTCTGGGCATTGAATGACTCCAAGGTGTTAAAGAGAATGGGCTCGCACAGACCCGTATGGCAAGATCAAGAGTTGTTATGCGATGGAAAGCGGTTGAAGAGGGAGGAGGCAAGCCATACCCTGTCAAGCTCAGAACGAACCCTATTGACTGCATGAACCAGCGCAACGGGAAATCAAGTAGAACAGGGAGTTGAGAGGTTGGGGGAAGAGAATGTAAAACCACAGACGAACGATGAGGAGAAAACCGCGGCGGAGGCTAGGCATAACAAACTGACAGAGTGCATTCCATTCACGGAGAACCATGGCCAATACATTGCAAGGGGAAGGAAAAGACAAACAAAAGAAACAAGAAAATACAATGTGGGGAGGGGAATGGAGTAGAAGGGGAGGCTCCTCCCCTCCCAGACCTCACTCCTCTCTTCTTCTCTTCTCTCTTTCCTCTCTTCACGCAGACGGTGGTGGTCGAACAGCCCGGGGGGGGGGGTGAGAGGTAGGAACCTCTTCTCTTCTTCTTCTTCTTCTCTTCCTCTTCTTCTTCTCTTCTTCTCCTTCTTCTGCCCTCTCTGGAGAGCCCACCAGTGTCCAGTCGTCTTCGCTTTTTGGGGGCTTTTTATAGGTGTGTCATCGACGGGGGAGACCTCATGATGGCACTGCCATCCGAGGTTGACTTCAGTCTCTTCATTGTCAGGCGGGGACCTCCCTCATCCAACCAGAGGGCGACACCAAGGCAGGCGCTAGCTAGCGTCGAAGCGGCCGAGCTGCGCGCCAAGGGACTTGCTTAATGACCGTTGAGTCTTTTGCCAGTCTGTGCCGTTTCGGAGGATTTAACGCTGTGCCGCTGGGGGGCTGAGGGGCCGTGCCGCTGAGGGTAGAACGCATGTGCCGCTGGAGGCTTGCCTGTAGCGTGTCGCTGAAGGGGCCAAAGGGCCTGCACCGCTGAAGGGGCCAGGGGGCCTTGTGCTGCTGAGAGGGGGCCGAAGACCCGTGCCACTGAAGGGCGAAGACCCGTGCCGCTGAAGGGGCCAAAGGGCCTATGCCGCTGAAGGGGCCAGGGGGCCTTGTGCCGCTGGAGCTCCAGGAGCTGTACTGCTGGGGCTTCTGGGAGTGTGCCGTTGGAAGGGCATTTGCAGGTGTGTTTTCCTCTTCTTCTTTCCTTTATCTCATCTTCTCTTCTCTTTTTTCTTTCTCTTCTTCTTCTTCTTCTCTTCACTCTGGATCGTGCAGACTCTGTCTCTGCTTCTTCTTCAGGACTTCTGCATATTCGATCAGCCTTCTTCAGACAAAGGAGTCTTCCTTATATAGCAGTTCCAGCAGGAGCAGCACTGGGCGCGTGTCTTCCACAGTTCCCGCCCAATTGTTTTGGCCACGTGTCATCATCCTGTCAGCCCTTCCAGCCTCGGATCACGTGCCATTCTTAAGCTTCACGAACAGTACCTGTCAGACAGACGAAGGAATATCAGTTTAAGTCTAACAGCTTGTACAGACTTTGTGGAGGCAATGCAGTGTGTAGACTTTGCAATGCGAAGACAAAGCATGTACATACTTCATGTTGTGAATGCAAAGCTAAAGCATGTACAGACTTGTGAATGCTTGAAGCACAGGATGCACTGGCTAGAGTTATGAGTGTATAGACTATGCTGCAGTATGCATATGGTGAAGTATGTACATTGACGATGAATGCTCAGGCATGCCAAACGAGTGTGTAGACTCTGCGTGCAATGTATGAACAATGTACAGACTTCGTGAATGCAAAGCTAAAGCATGGCAACACACAAGGTGCAGACTTCGTGCAATGCATGAAGCAATGTACAGCCTCTGTGAATGAAGCACACAGGCTGTACAGACTTGTGCTAATGCTGCAATTGGACAGTGTATAGACTTCAGCTCGTGCAAGCAAAGCCAATGTACAGACTTGGCGTTTGTGCAAGCAGAACGATGTACAGACTTTGTGTTGTGAACACAGGCTGTACAGACTTTGAGTGATGCATGCACAAGACGCAACGAATGTACAGACTTAGAGTTCGTGCATGCTACAGTGCCAATGTATGGACTTAGTGTACTGCAGGGCAGACAATGTCTAGACTTTGAAAGCTATAACACGAACATGCTGCAATGTATAGACTTGTATTGAGACGATGCATGAGACGTGCAATGTACAGACTCTGAGTGAGACGATGGAGGGTATAGACTTTGCCAATGTGCAGACTTTACCGATGTACAGACTTGGTGTTCTGAATGTAGGTAAAGATGACAATGTATAGACTTTGGAAAGCTTGAAGCACAGAGACACTAAGTAAGACGCACCGATGTTTAGACTTGATGAGGCGCTGAATGAGACGGTCGGATGTACAGACCTTGAACGCGTGTATGCTAGATAACGTATAGACTTGATAAATGATGTGTGCACAAGGAAGACGATGCATGAGACGATGCATGCACAAGGGGTGTACATACTTGGTCTTACAATGTATATACTTGGGCAAATGCTGTACAGAAGGAGACGATGCATGCTGGCCAAAACGTTGTACAGACTTCGGATGCTTGTGTATGCATGAGGGCAATGTATGGACTTATGCATTGAGTATAGAACACTGCATTCTCCACAGAATAGATCAAACATAGATCAGACATACGCATTCATGTGATGGCTCAATGTGTTATTCTTAGCAAAACAATATGGTGACTCATTCATGTTGCTATCATTAAAACACCACATTATTATCAAAGCACAAGGGGCACAACACCCTTCTTTATTCCCCTGTACATGAACATGGGGTGAGAGATTTTTTAGTGTCCACAGCGAGATACCACATTTTCTGGAAAGCTTCCTTGTGCTTTTGAGACTGATCGGAGGGGATGTGTTGCTTCTGAAACATCCTGGCCATCCGATTAGTTGTGAATGCCAGACCCTTGACGGGAACTGACGGGTTGCTTATGTCTTCGGGGAGGCTGCAGTCTGTGTCTTCCCGACAAGGGTGCTCTTCAGCCGTATAGAACAAGCTGTTAGGTCCATCTTCCTGTGTCACCTCCCAAGTTTTGAAAGGCTCGACAGTAGGGTTATCAAGGCCGGGAGTTGGCTTGGTGAGGCTGTCCGGGATTTCAATATGATTGTGCCGCCGAGCGACCCGCACTTCATTAGCTTCAGGGTATAATGTTGGGGGTGTTATTCTGCCCACGTCCCTGGATGCTGTGATATAGGAGACCACCTTAGGCTTGACATATCCGCGCGGCGGTGGTGGATACCAATTGCCGCTGGATGCGCTTCTCGATGCCCCCGCAGGGGGCTTAGCTTCAGAGGTCTTCCGGGAAGGCCCTGTATACAGGTTGGCATCCGCCAAATGACATTCAAATACCTTGAACGGGTGGAGGTCTGCAAAGATCCTCTCTTCCTTCCCTTGAAGACTGTATTTGATACATTGGTGGAGCGTAGATGGCACCACCATATTTTCATGCAGCAATGGGCGGCCGAGCAGTGCTTTGTACGAGGTGCGGGAGTCAATGACATGGAACTACACCGTCGTAGTGAAATCCGCTAAGGTAAGGGTGAACTCTGCCACCCCCATTGACACTTCACATTTTTGATTGAAGCTGGTGATACACATATCCCTGACTTTCTCAAGATGCACGTTGAAGTGGTGCCTCTCGTAGATTCTATAAGGCAGGATGTTTACCGCCGCACCGGGATCAACCAGAATCATGTTCAGCTCCCTTCCATTCAGGTGCCCCTTCATATACAGCGGCCTGTTGTGGCTGATGGTAGGCAGCAACATATCTTCTGGAGTGAAGGTCATGCTAGCCTCCGGAATTGCTTCAGCCAAACATGTCTCAAAATGAGCAGGCGTCTGGAGAGCAATAATGATCGTTTGACAAGTCTCTTCACTCAAATAAAGGATCTCCCAGATTATAAATCGAGCAGGGAGCTTCTTGAGTAGCTTCATTATTCGGCTCCCAGCTCGGACATTGGAGAGCTTCATCTCTTCAGCCCACCTGGGCTTGGGGCAGTCTTGGGTTGCGGGCCCCGATGGACCTGCTTCATCTGTCTCAGATTCGGCGTCCTTCTGGCTAGTACCGGGTCCTCAGCGCTCTTCATTAGCTGCTGTAGGGTAGGCTCCATCAGTATTTGGATCTTCGGCAGACTGTGATGGCTGCGGGTGAACATCCCCGGATGCAGGGTCAGCCTCCTGACAAGGCTGCTTTTCCTTAGACATCTTCATAGATTCAAGAAATGAAGGGACTGCCTTGCCCCCACTCTTGTTATATAATCCTGGCGGAGGAGGGATCTCGACTCCCTTGATCTCCGTCGGAGGTGTTTTGTAGGGCTGTTCTCCCCTAAATATGATGTTGTGGTTGGGTGGCGGCTGGCGCCCCCATTTTCGGCCTGACCGGGTGGCATGCGCGGCAGTCGCGGCCTCGGCCTTGCCTCCCCCAGCAAGGGGTGTGAAGCAAATTTCCTCTTCTTCCTCTTCTCCGGGCAGGTTGGAGAGTGCTGATAGAGTATTACAAGAGACAACCTGTGCTTTATCGGCCTTAGCGGCCATTCTCTTCTTCTTTTGTTTCTTCTTCTTCTTTGCTTCAGCAGGTGCCTGCCCCCAGAACAGACGGCCCTCCCTATCGGATGCTGCTTCAGCTTCCTCTTTTCGCTCGAGTGAGAGCTGCTCCAGTTCTTGCCATGGGACATGGTCCCGCACCAGCAGAGGCTTCAATTCGGGCTGCACGTACTCGTCTAGCCCTTCAATGAGATTTTGTAATCGACGGACCCCAGGACTAGTTTCCTTGACCACTGATAGCGGAGTTTGCCTCCTCCGATTGTGTGTAGGTATCCTGATAGTTGCAGGTGGAGTGATCCACATAGGTGCTGCCACCGGCGGAGCGGGTCGGGGTGTAACACCACGGATATACGCCCCCACTTTTGGGCAGGGTGCTTTCTTCCTCTTGTGCTTCACAGGGATCTGCTGCCACCCATGCTGTTCCTTTGCGGGATCCAAGAAATGAGTTTCATAAGTGCTCCGCGTACTTGCTTCAGAGATCTCTTCGGGCAGTGCCTAGTATAGGGAGATCATGTTGACTGCTGCCCTCCTCCGAGGGGCTTCATGTGGTTGAGGAGGGTCCACTTTGTACTCTCCCAACTCGATTTCAATTTTCATCACCATCCCTTCGACGATGTCCTTGAAAACATAGCAGTCTTCGATTGGATGCCCCAACATCTGGTGGTAGGGGCAGAATCTTGGGCTGTCTTTTCTCTTTAGGTCCTCCGGCCTCTTTGGTTCTGGCAGGGTGACCATGCCATATTCCGTTACCCAGTCGAACAGAACCTGGGTCTTGTCCTTCGGAAATGAATAGGACTTCTTCATCTTGTCCCTCAGCGAGGGACCTTCTTTGCCGTCTGGGGCTTCTGTAGGCTGTGGGGTGACTGCCTTCTTGCCTTCACCTTTCTGTTGTTTGAACGCCTTTATGTCAAGAGCGTTCACTTCTTTAGGCGATGAGTGCCGCTCCACCGCCTTGCCCTTCTGGGTCGTGCTGGCAGCAGATGTAGGGACAGGTCTGGCCAGAAAAGCTTCCACCTCGGCCACGACATTGTTCAATCGATCAAACGATCGTATTTCCATTCCGATCATCTTTTTCAGAACCTCCCTCCTGAGGTTCTGTTTGCATATTTGTACAGCGTCTTCCTGATGCGGGGGCCGCTTGCACCTCATTCCAAGGTTCCTCCACCTCTTGATATAATCGAGGGCTGTCTCATCAGTCCTCTGCTTTGTTGAGTAGAGTTCAGCCACTGTGACCTCCCTCTCTGTAACATGGAATCTTTCTCTGAACTTCCTCTACATATCTGGCCAGTCGCTGATTGACCCGGCCGGGAGGCTAGAGTACCATTCAAATGCGATCCCCGTCAGCGAGGACCCAAAAAACTTCAACAAGTATGACTCATCGGTGGCCAGGTCACCCATGATAGTCATATAATAGGCAATATGTTCTTTCAGGGATCCCTTCCCGTTGAACTTGTCGAACTTGGGTGGCTTGTTGATTCCCGAGGGAAGCCGCTTAGCAGCATGGTGTTGCGGGTATGGCACCCGGTAGGCATCAAACGTGACGTAGTCGCCTTCACCCCTTTCTACGAGCTTTAGCACGATCATTCTTTCCACCATCATCTGGTTCATGACTGTTGTGTCCCTGTGGTTCTGATGATTGGTTTTGATGTGAGTCAAACACTGTGAGTCACCATGTGATGTTCAGTCATTAACATTTTGTCAGATCATAAAGCATTCATATGTTCAGTCATTCTGTCAGATCATAAAGTCTGCTTGTGGAAGTCCTGCACATTGCATTCTGCACACATAAAGTCTATACATTGCTG
This sequence comes from Amorphophallus konjac, assembly GCA_022559845.1. Taxonomy (NCBI): domain Eukaryota; kingdom Viridiplantae; phylum Streptophyta; class Magnoliopsida; order Alismatales; family Araceae; genus Amorphophallus; species Amorphophallus konjac. Next base: position 204,160,826 of record CM040122.1, read on the forward strand.
TTGCATTCACGTAATTCCATACATTGCATTTGGGCATCAAAGTCTATACAGCCAAAGCTAATGCATTTCACATCTCACTTAGCGTCTCATGCTATACTACTAAGTCTGTACTTTGGCCAAGTCTGTACAGAGTCTTATTACATCGTTCATGCATATACAATGTCTTGCACGCAAAGTCTTTACATTGAAGTCTGTACAGCCTTTGCATTGCACATACATCAAAGTCTATACATCACCCTAGGTTGCATTAGCAAGTCTATACATCAGTCAGCATTGCCTCTTACTCGTAAAGTCTATACATTCATGAGCTATGGCTATGCATCATTTGCTGCAACACACAATTCTATACATTGTCATGCACGCGTTCAAAGTCTGTACATCGCATAGCCAGCACACACGTTCAAAGTCTTTACATTGGAGTCTGTAAAGCCTTAGCATTGCACATACTTTGAAGTCTATACATTGTTTATTCACCACACACATGAAGTCTGTACACACTTCATTGTGCATGCATGCATCATCTCATTAAGTCTGTACATCCATTAGCTGATAGCTGAGCAAGTCTATACATTCTTTAGCTCAGTTCGTAGCTGAGTCTAAAGTCTGTACAGCCTGTTCTTCATACAAGTCTGTACATGCATTAACTGTGAGCATGGCATAGTCAGTACATTATTCGTTGCAAGCCATTGTGCACGCATGACTAAGTCTGTACATTGGGTGTTGCATGCTCACCAAGTCCATACTCTGGCAAGTCTGTACAACATCCCCCGCATTCACCAAGTCTATACATTCTTCACTTTAAAGTCTGCACATAGTTGCTTTGAAGCTTTATCAAGTCTATACATTCTTCACTGTAAAGTCTGTACATTGTCCAGCATCTCACTCAGTGTCTAAGTGAGTGTGAATATTGCATCGCTAACTCTATACAATGCATCGTCTCATGCATTGTCTTTCAAGTCTATACATTGTAAGACTAAGTATGTGCATGCATCATCTCTGCAGCGTCTCTATCTGCAAGTCTATACATTGTCTGGGTGCATAACACAAGTCTATACATCGCCACTTGGCTCGTGGCTTAGTCAGTGCATCCATGCATACATAAGTCTGTACAGCGCCGTGTTCACATGCTTCAAAGTCTATACACTGTGTGCTTCGAGCATTCAAGTCTGTACACTGGTGTCGTCGTCTGCATGATCAAGTCTATACAGACTTAGCGAAAGCTTAGCAGGTCTGTACACTGGTGTCGTCTGCTGTAGGCACAGCAAGTCTGTACATTGGTTTCTCATGCACGTAAACATCAAGTCTATACACTCCCTTGTTTCATGTCTATACATTCGGTTGTTTCATGCATACACAAGCACTTAATGTCTGAACATTCATCGGTCAAGTCTGTACATGCTTTAGCGTTGCCTTCATAAAGTATGTACATCGTCCTTAGCATGCACGCACGCAGAGTCTATACATTCTCTGCTGATATGTTTTGTGCTGTAGTTTAGCAAGTCTGCACATTGCTTGCACACTGCTCGCAGAGTCTGCACACGTCTTGATGTCATAACTATGCATTCATATTTGTTGTACATACTTTCCTATATGCATATGCATCCTTCATAACAAAGTCTGTACAATCCTTTCAATGCATATGAAGTCTACACATTCCCTGAACCAACTCTGTACATCCCTCTAATATCTTCTTATGACTGCTTGACAAGTACATCCTTCGAGAAGAAAGATGTCTGGGCACGTGATCCGAGGTTGGCACCTGGCACGTGATCTGAGGACAAAGAGGGCACAAGCCCTGCACACGCCCTAGCTACTGCTGGTATAAATATGGAGCTTCTTCCATCAGAAGAAGACTGATCGAGAAAGAAGGAGAGAGCAGCAGAGAGTGATAGAAGAAGAGAGCAGCAGAGAGCAGAAGAAGAAGAAGAAAGAAGTTGCAGAAGAAGAAAAGAAAAGAAGAGCAGGGAGAATTGGAAGAAAAAGAAGAAGAGTGAAGATAGACTGAGAGCTCGTGAAGAAGAAGAAAAAGAGAAAGAGAGATAGAGAGAGGGTTCGTGAAGAAGAAGAAAGAGGATTCATCAGAAGATCTGTTCACTGGCATTTGGATCAAATCCAAGTCAGACTTGCTCCTGCGAGAGCTACATTTTGCATTGCATTTCCAGCTTTACGTTGCTGTGTTTTTCTTGTGTTTGTTTTTTTATTTTGTTCTTTCCATCTGTTCACCTTGTCCTTCCGATTCCCTTGTTTGGGATCGGGGTTCCTCCTGGGTTTCAGGAGAAGGGAGACTTGTTCTCCGGTTTGCTAGTGACTGTGTGTCACTAGTGGTTCCCTCTGGTGTGGAGGAAGAGAGGTCCGTGACCTCTGGTTTGCAAGTGACTGGGAGTCACTTGTGGGTTCTCTCTGGGTTTCAGAGGAAGGGAGACTTGGGTCTCCGATTGCAGGTAGTGGTTGCTACCTGTGGGTTCCCTCCTGGTCTAGAGGAAGAGAGACTTCGTCTCTGGTTGCTAGTGACTGTGAGTCACTGGTGGTTTCCCTCCGGTTGGGAGGAAGAGGGGAGGTTGTTCCCCTGGTCAAGCTGTTAGGCAGCACCTATTGCAGACTGAGTCTGCGGTTCTAGCGTTAGCTAGTAGAAGGCTCACTCCGGTTTGGAGTGAGGGGTGGATGTAGGTCTGTGGACCGAACCACCTAAAAAAGTATCTGTGCCATGGTTTGGCTTGTGCGTTTGCTCCTTGTCTTCTATCTCCCCTTCACAAGTTATGCATGGTTGATTTGTTGTGATTTCCTTGGGAGCTTATATGATTGTGAAGTGTTTGTTCTTTCGCTCAGAAGAATTAGAACTCATTTGTGAGTCTGAGCTTCTCAGTCCACGGTTGTGATAAGAGAGTAGTTCAGTTGATTTCTAACTAATTGTCTCTGATTGGTTTTAATCTGGGCATTTTTGAAGAGGGATACATTCACCCCCCTCTGTATCCATCGCACCGATCCTATCATTTGGTATTAGAGCGGTGTCTGCATAGTAGGTCCAGTGACCTGCAGATCCGACCCTGCAGTCTTCGGTGCTTTTTCACTTTTGGTGCATTCTTATCGATTGCTTTGTGCGTTGAATCTATTTGCTATCTGTTTCAATGGCTCCTCCACCTATCTTTAGTGGTTCTGATTTCAACCAGTGGCACAGTGCTTTCCGTGCTCATGTTAAATCTGTTGATCCAGACCTATGGAAAGTGATTTCACATGGTCCACATAGACTACCAAAAGATCAGTCCAAATGGACTAATACGCATCGATCTATGTGTGCAGAAAATTAGAAAGCACTGAAGTTAATGAAGGCCGCGATGAATTGAGCTCTTCATTCATGTTTCCTTGGTTGTAGATCTGCAAAGGATATATTGGAGATGATAAAGAAAGCCGGGAAAGAAAATCAAACGAGCTACATGATGGCTCGAGGAAGTGGACAAAGCAATAATCAAGAAGAAGAACAAGATGATGGTGAGGTAAACACTTTTGATAATTATACTCTAGATGATTGGATTACTGCTTATGATGAATTGCAAGAGTCTTATGATCAGTTAAGAAAATAATACAACAAATTGAAGAAGAGTAGTAGGTCAGACAGTTTGAATTCTGATTGTAAAAATTGTGCTGAACTGAAAAATGTTCATGATGCTTTTATGTCTGATATTCAAATGTTGAAAAAATAAATTTTATTGCTGAAAATTGAGAATCAAGATCATGTAAAAGAAATCTCTGAACTAGAGAAGAAGCTTAGCCTAACTTGTTATGATTCTGTTCAGAGTAAGGATTTGCTGAAAAATTTTGAATGTGTTAGTTCTGATTTAAACAAGCTAAAATCTGAAAATGACTCTCTTAGAAAATCTGTTAAAGAAAATGAAAAAAAATCTGGGAAACTCGAGCAAGAGAAGAATTTGTTTGCTGAAAGATTTAATGCCATAAAATCTGTAAACATGGAATTACAGAAAGATCTTGAAAAACAGCAAAAAGAATTGAAGGAGTTTGAAGCTAGGAGAGAAAGCAAGGTTAACTCAGAAGATCAGACTCTAATAAATGAGTTAATTCAGAATGACAAGCTTAAGGAAGAAAATGAGAAGTTAAAACTGCTGAACTCTTCGATATCTGAAAGACTTCTTACTTTGGAGAAAGGGAAAATCATCTGTACAAATGAAACTGAAAAAGTAGATGAGCTGAGAAAGGAGATCGAAGAATACAAAATTGCCAACAAAGTTTTGTTAGAGTGCTAGGCCCGGATACAGAGGGGGGGTGAATGTATCCTGCTACAAATAATGCCCAAATAGAAAACTCAGATGCTAGGCAAATTCCAGAATTAAGCTAATTCGATTAAGCAAAATAACAAGCAGGTGGAGCGAGCCTATCCAAGCATCTAGCGGAAGCAAATCAAGCAATCAAACCACTGCTCAATAGATTTTTTAGGTGGTTCGGTCCTCCAGACCTACATCCACCCCTCACTCCCAACCGGAGTGAGGCTTCACTAGCAAATGCTAGAGCCAAGCAGACTCAGTCTGCGAACAAGGTGCTGCCACACAGCTTGACCAGGGGAACATCCTCCCCTCTTCCTCCCAACCGGAGGGACACCCCAAGTGACTCCCAGTCACTTGGAAACAAGAGACCGAAGTCTCTCTTCCTCCAGACCGGAGGGACCCCTGGACTTGCTACCCACAAGCCCAGAACCGGAGACAAGTCTCCCTTCCTCCAAACCGGAGGGAACCCACAAGTAGCTCCCAGCTACTTGCAACCGGAGATCAGATCTCCCTTCTCCTGACCCACCAGGAGGAACCCGACCTCAGTCCAGAGGATCGGAAGTACAAAGGTAATCAGAAAAAACAAAGGGGAAAACAAGAAAAGAAAATAACACAGCAATCACAAGCTGTAAAAGATGAAGCACAAAGATAGCTCTCAATGGAGCTGGCTGGCCTGGATTTGATCCACGGTCCAGCAGGAACAAATCTTCAGATGTAGCTTCTATTCTTCTTCTCTCAATCCTCACGAGCTCTCTTTCTTCTTCTTCTCTTCTTTCTTCTCTTTCGTAGGCTCTCTCTGGCTTTTCTCTTCTCTTCTTCTTCTGCTCTCTACTGTTCTTTTCTTCTTCTGCTCTTTCACTCTCTCGATCTCTGCTCCTCTATTCTCTTCTGCTCTTTCTTTCTGATCTCTATCAGCCCTCTTGCATTCTCATGTATATTTTCTTCAGTGGACGAAAGCTTCTATTTATATCAGCTTCAGCAGGTGCTAGGGCGTGAGCTCTCGACGATTCTCGCCCAGCTTATTTGGTCCACGTGTCAGCATTTCAGCCTCTAGGATCACGTGTCAAGTCTTGATGGCCTCGTCCATTAAACCTGTCAGATAATCAGTCGAATAACCTGTCAGATAATCAGTCGAAGACAGTATCAGCTTAAAGCAATGTTCAGACTTCATTCAGCAGGCAAGGCACACATAGATGGTTGTATAGACTTCGTGTGAAGGATAGAGTGTATAGACTTAGTTAGTTCAGGCCTCTAACAACGAGTGTATAGACTTGCAACTCTACATGAGATCTCAGTGTATAGACTCAACCAATGTATATAGTTGAAGGTCTAACAATCGAGCGTATAGACTTAAGCCTAACAATTGAATGTATAGGGTTGAAGACCTAACAATTGAGTGTGTAGACTTGAAGCTTGGAAGGATGTATACACTTAGCCTTTGAGGAACGATGTATAGACTCTGAACGTGAAGGTAGGCTGTAGAGACTTAATCGCTTGAAGCGATGTACAGACTTGGTGAGGCTCAAGCAGTGTACAGACTTGTAAAGGCTTCAGTGTTGTACAGACTTGGAAGTTCCACTGTGGATGTATGGACTTGATGATCCACTGTGGATGTATAGACTTGAGTGAGTGAAGCCGATGTACAGACTTGCCGATTCGAAGCCACTGTACATACTTTGAAAACGTAAAGCCAATGTACAGACTTGAAAGTCCACTGTGGATGTATAGACTTGAAAGTCCACTGAGCTAATGTATAGACTTCACGATGTACAGACTTTAGGCTTTGAACGCTTGAGCTGAAGACAATGTGCAGACTTAGCGATGTATAGACTTGGCCAGTAAAACGTAGGAAAAGGTATGAGTGTATAGACTTGGCCAAGCGTAGGAAAAGATGTGGAGTGTACAGACTTGGTGAAACAAAGTCCAGTGTATAGACTTGGTAAAGTGAAGTCCAGTGAATAGACTTGCAGAAGCGAAACCGATGTACAGACTTAGAAGGATTTGAACGGGAGAGTGTATGGACTTGGTTCCTATAGCAGTGTATAGAGTTGAAGGTCTGAAGGCGATGTATAGACTTAGTGAACACTGCAACAGTAATCGGATGTATAGAGTTGAAGTTTGATAATCCAGTGAATAGAGTTGAAGCTTGGAAGGATGTATAGAGTTGAGCTGTACAGACTTTGGCAATGTGTAGTCTTAAATGGTCGGGCAGTGTACAGACTTAGAGTATGAAGACCAGTGTATAGACTTCAATTAGAAGATGCCCGATGCCAATGTACAGACTCAATGATATGAATCCAATGTATAGACTTTGAGGGATGTTAACAATAAGGCATGCGGTACAGACTTACTCAATGAAGCTGATGTATAGACTTGAACACTGCGAAGATCAGACTTTAGCAGTGTATAGGCTTAGAGTGTAGCTAAAGCTTCGAGCGTAGGAATAGGCCAGAATGTATAGACTTTCAATGAAGGGGCATTGTGTAGACTTTGGAAAGTCTGAGCCATTGTACAGACTTTGCCTTAACAATGAATAGGCAAACGGGTGTACAGAGTTGGCCAAAGCAGCAATGTATAGAATTGAAATGCTTGAAGATCGGTTGTACAGACTTTGAAAAAAGAGCGATGTACATACTTCGAGAAATGATGCACTGTTCACGCTGTACAGACTTGACGTTGAAAGCTGAGGGCACAATACGATGTACAGACTCAGATTCTAGACCATTGGCTGTACAGACTTTGGAAGAAGACCAATGTATGGACTTCAGGTGAAGATCAATGTATGGACTGTAAACAATCGATGAATGAACTGAGGGGTCGACCCATCAGCACAAGGGGTCGACGCACCACTGACCATACCAATGAATAAGTGCAGCAAGATTCAAGAGGCACCATGACTGAACATAATCAAATATGCAATGCCATATCAGAACTTATGAAGAACTGTATTATGATCAGAAAGTGAATAATAGCATGATGACTCATACAGCAAGATGACTCACAGTGAATAACTCACCTCAAAGACCAATCATTAAAACCACCATTAAAACCATCATCAAAATCACATGGGCACAACAAGTTTTGAATGAAGCTGTCAATTGCAGTGAACAAGAGATTACAAGTTATGAAATACACGTTGCATCTCTTGAAAATGAAATTCAGGATTTGAAAAGTTCTTTGTCTAAATTTGTTAGTGGGCAAGATAATCTGAACAAATTGCTGGGAACAACGGTCAACTTTCAGAAGGAGGGGCTAGGCTATAACCCTGTAAATAAAAAGAATTTTGAAAATAAAATTCAGACATCCTTTGTTTCTAGCTCTACTTCTCACATTTCTCAGAACCCACCTGTTTCTCAGTTTATGGTTCGAAAAACCATACAACCAACTGATCCACAAAAGAACAAAAAGATTCATGCCACTTCATTGCATGATGTTCAAAAATCATCCACGCACACACATACACATGCATACAAATAGAAAACTTCATGCCATTACTGTCATAGATTCGGTCATTTGATGCATGAATGTAGACTGATGGAACAAGATGATCTAAATGCAAAGCATGCTAGAAAATCACATGATAGAAATCATGTACTTAAGCAAAAAAGAAATCATTGCTTACACTGTGGTAGGGTTGGCCACATTATGAATAATTGTTTTATTCTGAAACAAGACAACAGAAAGCATGCTAGGAAACCTGTTTCTGCTCAGAACAAAAGGATTCGATGCTTTTATTGTGAGAAATTAGGCCATCTAGCTTTGAATTGCTGGTTCAGGAAGGGATCTAGAGGTAGTCAGATTACATGTTTTTATAGTGGAAAGCATGGCCGCACAGTCAAGGACTGTTGGCATGTTCAAGGGAAAAGTTTCATTTCTGAAGGGTTTAAATTCCCTGCAAATACAAATGCTCTCAAAAAGAACAAAGTTATTTTTAAAAAGAAAAACTTTGAATGTTTTGATTATGGAAAACAGTTTGGTCATGCAAATAAAAAAAATTTCCATGCCAATGCACATAAAATTCATGTTCATAATGTTGTGCATAAAAAGAACCTAAAATCTATTTTTTCATGCTATAACTGTGGGAAGTCAGGTCACAGGGCTGCAACCTGTTGGCTGGCAGGATACCAAAGCCAGACTGGTTTTGGTAAACAGAATTTTAATTCTGTTAACAAAAATTTTCATGCATATGCACATAGAATTCATGCTAATAAGAATGTGCATAAATCAAATCTGAAATCTGCTGTATCTTGCTATTATTGTGGTACATTTGGTCATTCAATGAATTATTGCTACTTGATGAGATCTGATGACCTTCATGCTAAAAAATTATTTAGAACACCTACCAAAGGTGTCACTATTAATTCAGGACCCAAGACCTCTTGGGTACCTGTTTGCGCAAAGTGAACATTGTTTTGTAGGTGTGCCTTGGGACTGAGAAAATGAGAGGGGTAAATAAGCCAAGGCACTCAAAAGAAAACCCCTTTCTGAACTTTTCAGGTAAATTCTCTGCATTTCCTATTCTGAAATTCATTGCATATCTTGTTTGATGTGTTCATGCATATTTGTCATCCTTTGCACACTATGAGTATTCATGTCTCTCAATGCTCATACTGAATTGTCTGTTTAGATATTAGAATGAGAATGAACTTGCATTTCTGAAAATCTGAATAGACTGAATTTGAAGCCTGTATGTGATATCATGCATGACCACTATGGTATATCAAATGGTAAGCTACCAAAAGACAGGTGAAGTCTGTCTGGAGGTTCTTACTATGTGTGAAGTGGTCCTTCAGACCAAGTTCTCCGCCTAGTACCATGGGTCATATTATTTATTATGGCGGTCTGAATGAGCATAAGTCACAAAATCATATGTTCAGTCTTCATGGCAAACATTGCATGGTTTTGCATACATATAGTTAATTGCATTGCATATCATCTAAATTGAAAAATCCAAAAAGGGATAAATCATTGCATCTGCTAAAAGGAGTTAGTGCTTTTGCATACTTATGTTGATCACATTTGAACCATTTTGAAAAGTCCAAAAGGATGATTCAGTAGATTTAGGTAGGGGGAGTGTGTTGCCTCTGCACCATAATTGTGTCCATGCATTGTGCTTTAGAAGTGGTCACTGCATATGCATGCATATAGTTAACTGCACTGGATTTATTTTGGAAAATTCAAAAACAAGTGTTTTTCTGTGCATATAGACAGAGGGAGCAAAATGCCTTTGTCTAGTCAACCGAAGCTCTCTAATTCAGATTGTCGTGTCTGGACTTCAATGCATTTAGTCAGGAGGAGTCAATGCATTGCATGCAGGTTGTCAAATGCATACACTTATGTCAGAATTCATTGCATAGTAACCTTGAAGATCCTGAAACATGCCTGACCTCCTGTTATCTTGCTTGGTGTGCATATCCTCTTTATTGATTCTATTGATAAACGTTGATCATATCAGAAAGCTTTGGGCTTCAAAATCACTTATTTTTTGCTAGATTTCTTCTATCAGTCATTCATGAAGATTTCAATGGGGCTTGTCAGGATCATAAATCTGAAAACACTTGAACTAGAAATCTTCTATTATACGATTTTATGAATGTCTGAAATAACTCAGGTGGTTTAAGTTTAATGTATCCATTGAGTTTATCTTTAAATCTCTTAAAAATATCTGAATCATGTTTAATAAATTTTAACCAACTGTTTCATGATATGTCGTGTAAAAACTTCTGAAATCTGCACTATTGAATACATGGCTTTATTTGGTAAAGTACATGAAATTAATATTGATTTGAAGCAAATGAGCTTTCCGAAATGTCTAAAGGGTAAATATTTGTCAGAGCAATGACTTTGGTCACTGAGAAACCATGTCCAAAGGACTGTGTCATGAGGTGCCATAGTTAACTCTACTTAAGAATGATTGATAATCTGACAGAGCAATGGCATGCACACTGAGAAATATATCTCACTCATCAAAGAAATGACTTGAAGTATGTCATGAGGTGTAAATGTTAACTCTGTTAATATAAAGTATGACTGTTAGTTGCACTAAGTGCTTAGGGATATTGGCGTCTGATCAACGTATATCCTCCAGTTACAAGGTGTGCACTGAACTAGAGTGCTCGTAAAATTTGTAGCATGAAAATTTGTTGAACAAATTGCATTATTTGAATATTGATGCAAAAATCAAATTGCTATTACCCTAGACAAAATCACATAACTTCATAATTGCTTGATCTCAATACTAGTGAATGTAATTCCGAAAGAAGTCAATAAATTTGATTGTGTAAGAGAAAGGGAAGTTAATCAAGATATAAATATGAGGGCTTGGTTCATTTTTATTAAACCGTGATTTTAGATATAAATACAGAATTTTATTGATAAACTTTGCATAAATCATGTTTAAACTATGCTGATCAATAAAGTTCATTCATAAGCCCTTATAATGGAAGACTTTAAAAAATTATATTTTGGATTTATGAGATTGGTATCTCCTTGAAAATCTTGTTGAATTCCTTGTGTTTGGAGCTTAGTTAAAATTCTTTTCCTCACTGTCCTTGATTCATCATGACCAGAACTTGTCCTTGATTGCCACTGTGGTCTCCTTCTCATCCATCTCATAAGACTCCATTTATTCAGGGGGAGCTTCCTTGTCATATGAATCATGCTGCATAGAAATTCTTAAAGGGGGAGAATTGTGTGCTTGCATTCATACATTTAGGGGGAGTTCTTGCATTTATTGTTGCATCTGCATCTCTGCATTCATACCTATCCATGGTTCATCTTGATAATAACAAGGGGGAGAAATTGGCTGAGTCATAATTATGTTTGAACTTCCTTCTCAAACTATTTTTTTTGATGAAGTCAAAGGGGGAGAATAGTTTGAAGTCATCAGAATGACTTACAGTGTTGCCATCATCAAAAAGGGGGAGATTGTTGTGCCCCTGTGGTTTTAATGATTGATTTTGATGTGAGTCAAACACTGTGAGTCACCATGTGATGTTCAGTCATTAACATTTTTTCAGATCATAAAGCATTCATATGTTCAGTCATTCTGTCAGATCATAAAGTCTGCTTGTGGAAGTCCTGCACATTGCATTCTGCACACATAAAGTCTATACATTGCTGTTGCATTCACGCAAGTCTATACATTGCATGTGGGCATCAAAGTCTATACAGCCAAAGCCAATGCATTTCACGTCTCACTTAGCGTCTCATGCTATACTGCTAAGTCTATACTTTGGCCAAGTCTGTACAGAGTCTTATTGCATCGTTCATGCATATACAGTGTCTTGCACGCAAAGTCTTTACATTGAAGTCTGTACAACCTTTGCATTGCACATACATCAAAGTCTATACATCACCCTAGGTTGCATTAGCAAGTCTATACATCAGTCAGCATTGCCTCTTGCTCGTAAAGTCTATACATTCATGAGCTATGGCTATGCATCGTTTGCTGCAACACAGAAGTCTATACATTGTCATGCACGCGTTCAAAGTCTGTACATCGCATAGCCAGCACACACGTTAAAAGTCTTTACATTGGAGCATGTACAGCCTTTGCATTGCACATACTTTGAAGTCTATACATTGTTTATTCAGCACACACATGAAGTCTGTACACACTTCATTGTGCATGCATGCATCATCTCATTAAGTCTGTACATCCATTAGCTGATAGCTGAGCAAGTCCATACATTCTTTAGCTCAGTTCGCAGCTGAGTCTGAAGTCTGTACAGCTTGTTCTTCATACAAGTCTATACATGCATTAACTTAGAGCATGGCATAGTCAGTACATTGTTCGTTGCAAGCCATTGTGCACGCATGACTAAGTCTGTACATTGGGTGCTGCATGCTCACCAAGTCCATACTCTGGCAAGTCTGTACAACGTCCCCCGCATTCACCAAGTCTATACATTCTTCACTTTAAAGTCTGCACATGGTTGCTTTGAAGCTTTATCAAGTCTATACATTCTTCACTGTAAAGTCTGTACATTGTCCAGCGTCTCACTCAGCGTCTAAGTGAGTGTGAACATTGCATCGCTAAGTCTATACAATGCATCGTCTCATGCATCGTCTTTCAAGTCTATACATTATAAGACCAAGTCTGTGCATGCATCGTCTCTGCAGCGTCTCTATGTGCAAGTCTATACATTGTCTGGGTGCATAACACAAGTCTATACATCGCCACTTGGCTCGTGGCTTAGTCAGTGCATCCATGCATACATAAGTCTGTACAGCGCCGTGTTCACATGCTTCAAAGTCTATACATCGTGTGCTTCGAGCATTCAAGTCTGTACACTGGTGTCGTCGTCTGCATGATCAAGTCTATACGGACTTAGCGAAAGCTTAGCAAGTCTATACACTGGTGTCGTCTGCTTTAGGCACAGCAAGTCTATACATTGGTTTCTCATGCACGTAAACATCAAGTCTATACACTCCCTTGTTTCATGTCTATACATTCGGTTGTTTCATGCATACACAAGCACTTAATGTCTGAACATTCATCGGTCAAGTATGTACATGCTTTAGCGTTGCCTTTATAAAGTCTGTACATCGTCCTTAGCATGCACGCACGCAGAGTCTATACATTCTCTGCTGATATGTTTTGTGCTGTAGTTTAGCAAGTCTGCACATTGCTTGCACACTGCTCGCAGAGTCTGCAGACGTCTTGATGTCATAACTATGCATTCATATTTGTTGTACATACTTTCCTATATGCATATGCATCCTTCAAGACAAAGTCTGTACAATCCTTTCAATGCATACGAAGTCTACACATTCCCTGAACCAACTCTGTACATCCCTCTAATATCTTCTTATGACTGCTTGACAGGTACATCCTTCGAGAAGAAAGAAGTCTAGGCACGTGATCCGAGGTTGGCACCTGGCACGTGATCCGAGGACAAAGAGGGCACAAGCCCTGCACACGCCCTAGCTGCTGCTGGTATAAATATAGAGCTTCTTCCATCAGAAGAAGACTGATCGAGAAAGAAGGAGAGAGCAGCAAAGAGTGATAGAAGAAGAGAGCAGCAGAGAGGCAGAGAGTAGAAGAAGAAGAAGAAGAAAGAAGTTGCAGAAGAAGAAATGAAAAGAAGAGCAGAGAGAATATGAAGAAAAAGAAGAAGAGTGAAGATAGACTGAGAGCTCGTGAAGAAGAAGAAAAAGAGAAAGAGAGATAGAGAGAGGGTTCGTGAAAAAGAAGAAAGAGGATTCATCAGAAGATCTGTTCATTGGCATTTGGATCAAATCCAAGTCAGACTTGCTCCTGCGAGAGCTACATTTTGCATTGCATTTCTAGCTTTACGTTGCTGTGTTTTTCTTGTGTTTGTTTTTTTATTTTGTTCTTTCCATCTGTTCACCTTGTCCTTCCGATTCCCTTGTTTGGGATCGGGGTTCCTCCTGGGTTTCAAGAAAAGGGAGACTTGTTCTTCGGTTTGCTAGTGACTGTGTGTCACTAGTGGTTCCCTCTGGTGTGGAGGAAGAGAGGTCCGTGACCTCTGGTTTGCAAGTGACTGGGAGTCACTTGTGGGTTCCCTCTGGGTTTCAGAGGAAGGGAGACTTGGGTCTCCGATTGCAGGTAGTGGTTGCTACCTGTAGGTTCCCTCCTGGTCTAGAGGAAGAGAGACTTCGTCTCTAGTTGCTAGTGACTGTGAGTCACTGGTGGTTTCCCTCCGGTTGGGAGGAAGAGGGGAGGTTGTTCCCCTGGTCAAGCTGTTAGGCAGCACCTATTGCAGACTGAGTCTGCGGTTCTAGCGTTAGCTAGTAGAAGGCTCACTCCGGTTTGGAGTGAGGGGTGGATGTAGGTCTGTGGACCGAACCACCTAAAAAAGTATCTGTGCCGTGGTTTGGCTTGTGCGTTTGCTCCTTGTCTTCTATCTCCCCTTCACAAGTTATGCATGGTTGATTTGTTGTGATTTCCTTGGGAGCTTATATGATTGTGAAGTGTTTGTTCTTTCGCTCAGAAGAATTAGAACTCATTTGTGAGTCTGAGCTTCTCTGTCCACGGTTGTGATAAGAGAGTAGTTCAGTTGATTTCTAACTAATTGTCTCTGATTGGTTTTAATCTGGGCATTTTTGAAGAGGGATATATTCACCCCCCACTGTATCCATCGCACCGATCCTATCAATGACTGCGGGGTCAATTGGCTCCGGGTAGAAGTGTGCCGGCTGCAGGTACGGGGTGACCAGAGTGGTCGCCTGTGGAGGACGCAGCAGCGAGGGTGTCTGGTGCACCTGGGGGAGCACCGGTAGCATCAGCGGCTGCGACTGTGGTGGCCGCTGTTGTGTTGTCGCCGGGCTTGGTTCTGACGACTGAGGCAAGGTGTAGAGCGGTGGAGGGTTGACATAATGACCCGCTCCCTGAGATGATTCACCTTAGACTTCGGGCGGTTTGGAAGCTGATGACTATTCAGTTTTCTCCATCAGCTGCTTCTTCAGCAAGTCTATCTCTTGCCGATATTTTTGAAGTAGCATCAAGACCGACGGGTCCATAGTTGCTGTGGCGGGGATAGCTTCCGTTGTTTCCCCGGGCACACCCTCGGGCAGGATGTCGAGGAGAACATCATCTTCTTCCTCTGCTGTTACCACATTGGCGGTCAAGACAGGAGCCTTGTCATCCCACTGGTGGTAGACCCGGGGTTGTTCCCCTTTAGTCGTCGCCAGGAGCTACCTTGCGGCTTCTGCTCTTCGAGTATTCGGCCCTGGCCGTGCGGCCAATTTAGCCAACTCGCGGGGATCTTCAGGAAGTCCCTCGTATCGGCTGAATATGCCAGCCATGTTGCAGGCGAAGACCTACATCTTTCTTCTCTGTCGATGGACCCTTCTCTTAGCTCGATCTGGGAAGGTCATCCTCTCGAACACAGAAGTTCTTCTTGTTCCTTCCCGCCTAGGGGCGGCTTAATTGGCTTCGATCTCAAAGCCGTCATCATAGCCGTTGTCATCAACTGACGACAGCATCATCCCTTCTCTTTCATTTTCTTCAACTACCATTGATGGGCAGTAGTCTTCATTGGCGGCGGCTGCTTGCATCAACCGCTGCTGCCCAAGCGAGGGGTTGCCTAGCCCTCGAAAATAGTTCTTGAGAAAGTTGGTCATCTCTTCTCGACCCCGCTCTTGATGCAGCACGGGGGACAGTTGCCGACCTCCCACAGGAGGGGTATAAGCTAGCCGAGCTCTGTCGGCAGGATGCTGGAACCTTCGTCCCACAGCTGGGACGTTGGCTTGGCGGGTGCAGGCCCGGAAACTTTCACGGTGCGGAGGGTCCGCAACCACTTCTTCTTCTTTCGGGGCCAGGCCCCTTTCTCTCCTTTCTTCCGCTCCGTCGTGAGCAAGGCGGCGGGGGACAGGTGTAGCTTGATGAACAGGTTGGACCCTCTTAGGGACCCATGCCTGTTTAAATTTCCTTGGCCTGGGGGCCAACTTCTCTTGGCTGTAATGGCCGACTCCTTCTCTCTCTGCCCTCCTTCCAGCGAGGGCTTGATATGAGTTGCGGACGGGGATGGAAGGGACAACCCGATCCGGGACTATCCACACGTCGTGTCCGTTGAGGAAGACGCGCATGCTACCAACCATCATAGATTTACCGGATTGAGAGAGGGTTCCGGTAACCATAGCAGTACTCTTCCGGATTTGCCTGCGCTGACGTCCTCCGGAGCTCCTGTTCACATCATCGGGGTGGACCCCATGGACAACATGGTGCACCAGGTAGCTGGCAACCAAGGTTGGACTCTTGAGCGAGTCGTGGTGGCATCGGGCCTTCAGAGGCTCCATGTTGTTTGTAGCCCCCTCGACAGGCTCCGAGGGTTCCACCTCCAGCATGTCCACGAAGGCTAACCCCAAGAAGTTGGGGAAGCCAACGGTGGCAGGGAAGCTGTCGAACACTATGGGCACCACCAGGTACCCTTGCGCATGATCATCAACAATTGATGGGCCAAAGCCAACACCAGTCAACCCAGTTGTCGTCATAGTTCGCCTGCAAAAGTAAACAAACCAACGATCAGCAACCTTTGGGAGGGCCTCAAAGCCCAGGTATCTCGATAAAGAGATGAAAGGTGACGCTGGTCCCACCGTGCGTGCCAGACTGTTTGCGATGGGAAAATCTTGTTCTTATTATTTATTTTTTATTTATTTATTTAGGTTTATTTGGTTTATTTCACGTGTCGATCAACCAATTAACTAACTAATAGTTTAACTGACTGATTGACTGCGCGGGCGTGCCAATCATGTGAGTGACGAGTTTATTATGCGCTCATTCTGACCCGTGTCGGGCGAGAGAGAGATTCGGTCAGGACCAGCAGTCCGCCATACCATAAAGGCTATAGCGTTAATTACATCCCCCACGAGGAAGGAAAACCTTTGATGAATTGCCGAGATAGTGGGCTGTCGAGGCCGGAATAAAGATGCGATGTTATGAACATGACAAGATCACATGAGATGTGTCTATCTATCATGCAAGAGAGGCATGGTTTATTAAATTGGAGACCCTCGGTACAAGGCGGAGGACGTAGGTCCGAAGACCACCATCGCGCATAGCGGAGACTTCCGATCATGCGTAACCCGATCTTCCGTCAGTGCCAGTTGATATACCCAAGGGCCTATGCAGGCATGCACGCACGTTACTTATGACGACATTAATCATGGCAATAGAGTTATGAAATGAACAATGACCAATCAAGTTTAATAGACTCCGCTAAAGTGACGAAGGTGGCAACATATGCATGATGACGAAAGCAAAATGCTAACACACATGGTATTAAAAGCATGATAATAAGCTCGTCCGGGGCTTGAGGAATTCCCTCCTTATTCAGTTTATTACTAATTAGGGTTTATTAGTCTCGACCACGGGAGACGAGGATCGCTCCGGAGGCGAGCAAGTGATCAGAACAGTGCAACCATTCAAAACTGGCACAATCGCGCGTAGGGATAGGTTTCCCGACGCGGCCAAACGTAGGTAAAAGGGATTAACCCGGCGGGCCCATGGCCATGGTTAAAACGGCGCGGTAGGCATGGGGCGCGCCGGTTCAAGGTGCACCGGGAAAGAGCCATTCGATTCATAAAAAACATGAGTCTAATGTTAATACGGCGCGGGGGGGGCATCGCGCCGGATTAAGACCGCGCTGGTTTAGCTGATTTTCTTGAGAATTTTGAAACCATTTAAACTTATTAATATGTTTTGAAGGTTTAAAGATTTAATTGGGTTTATTGCCTGTTGAATTGAAGTCTGGGGCTCTCCAGGAGCAGAGTCATGAGCCAGTGCGAGGTTCATACTCGAGCATGGAGGTTCCTTGACTCAGAATGAATATTTTATTATGGCCAGTCCACATAAATGACTTGTCTGTCTAAAACCTACCAAAAGTTGGGCAGCATCTCCCATGTCCCTGAAAGGTTGTAGGAGAGGAACGGGGTCATACCCACTTGTGGAGTAAGCCCCTAAACTGTCGGTCTGCGTAATAGCAGCCAGCAAATTCTCAACGGACAGAATACCTCGAGGACGAGCCTATGAGGGGCATCAAAGCTTCGTGGGTGAAGATAGAGGGATGAGGCAGGTGATAATGGAAGCAACACCCCGAGGACTAGCCTACGAGGGGCGAGCAACCCACAGCCTGCACTATATCCCTTAGAGAGACCGACCATTAGGGAGAGATGCTCCGAGGACTAGCCTGCTAGGAGCACGCATCCCTTAGTCGTCGCTGGATCCCAAATTACTGGGTTTAAGATTGTTGGGCTGAAGCCCCTATCACTGTCCGCTATGTGGCCTTTGGGGGGCATCTACCACTGAGAGGTAGGGCCCCTCGACCAATTAGCAGCTCCATGAAACAATGGGGAATGTCCCCCTCCCCGGATGACTGAGATAAAACCGACGGAACTCAAACGGCTCAATGGCTGCAAACCACAAACAAGAGGAATGAGGGCATTCAGTATAGACGGATTACCAGACACAGGGGTGATGCATCGATGCTTGCGAGATTGGGCTAGCATTCCCAGAGGAACAGACGATTAGCAGTCACATGATAAGTGCTATATTTGACATCATAATTTACATCACATCCATCATCTTTGAGCATTATTTGAGTATATTTGTGCAACATGAGCATTAATTACATTCTCACACATTATTTGAGTCTTCATGTATTTTATCATCTTTTTGAGCTTAAAAGACCATGTGAGAAATATTTAAATATTTGCACTATTTTAATTTTCAGGAAAAAGTGACCTAGATCAAGGCGCTATTTAAATAACGATAGATGCAAGAGCGCGTCTTCAGCAAGAAGCGACAGCTCCAAGGGCGTCAATTCAGTTAATAAAAGAAAGTGGAAAAAGAATAAAAAAAGAGAGAAAAGAATTAGCGCCCGAGAGGAGGTCGCTAATCATAGAAAGGACGCCCAAAATGAAGGTCGTCAATTCCTATTTTACGAAAAATGTTGAAATAGCAAATGAGGAATTAAGGAAACTGACGCCCGAGATGCAGTCGCTACTTCAAGAAAGGACGCCCTAGATTAAGGCGTCATTTAAGGAAAAGATGCCCCAATATAAGTCGCTATTCAAAGTTGAACCAGAAAAGGCAACTGTAGTTCCCCGATCGAAGTCTCCTTCCAATTTTCAAGCTTATCCAAGCCATATTCAAGGAAAGGAGGACTCCAAGGATGGAAAGAAGTCTAATTGGGTGAAGTTGTATTGCTAAAAACCTGGATTTGAGTGGATTTTGGAAGTCCACGATCGTGAGAGACCAAAAACCCTATAAAAGGATGCCATGGTCGCAGGGTTACGAAGAGAACAGTTTTGGAGATCTGCCTTAGGGTTTAATTTCGAGGCTTTTCTTTTCATCTTTTGCAGTTAAGTTCTTCATCAAAGTTCTTCATTTTTAAGTCTTCTCCAACTTCTTCTTCTTCCTCTTCTCCTAACGCTTTCTCGTTTTTATGCTATAATTAGTTTTTCAAAGCTCTGTCTACGGTTTTTACTGTTCACCCGATTTTCATTCTTTCTGTTCTTCATCATTTTTCTCCCTCTTTTGATCCTCATCTCTTTCTGCTGTCTTCACAAAAGTTGTGCATTTTTTAAAGTTCTTCAACTTCTTCTTCTACCTCATCTTCCAATTCCTCACCGTTTTAAAGCTATAGTCAATTTTCTAAAGTTCAGATTTTTAGAGTTCTGCACTGTTCATCCGCGACCACCTCCTGTTCATCCTCAGTTTTCTCCATCTTTCTCTCGTTTTTAAACTCTGAAGTCTTCATCAATCTTCTTCATCTTCTCCATCTCTACAACTTTCATGTTTTCTATTTTTCCTAATTCCTTCTGATTTTAAAGTTATTCTTCCTCCAAATCACTCTCTATTTTCAATCTAATTTTTCACTATTTCTTCTCAAAACACACCAACACACACACACCCTTTTGCATTGTTTTCAAATTTTCTCCATCTATTTCTTTCTTCCTCTATTTTCCTCTCATATCCTAAGGCGGATCTTCATCCATTAGTCTTCTCACGACGTCGGCATCCAAGGCGAGGCGATCTTCATCCAAGGCTTGGCAAGGAGGCGGCGTTATTCTTCATGCATTGGCTATATTTTCTTATCTTTTCTTTTTGATGTTCCCATGTTGTAATTCTTATTTTTCTAGTGTGACTTTCCACTATCATCTTAATGAAATTCATCATTTGTGAAATTGTGTTTCTCTCTCTATCTCCTCTAATTTCTCTTCTTAAACCCTCTCATGTTCTTTAAATAGTTTTTATGCAATTTGTCTTTCCTTAGATTAATCTCACTCAAAATTCGATTTTCAAAGCATAAGGTGTTTTTGCAACTTGATAAAATAAGGATTTTTCCTCCTCGTGGGATCGACTCCGCTTACCACTATATAATTTGATTTTCCAATCTTTTAAAGTGAGTGAGTGTGAATATTTTGAAATTGTGGCACGGCTTTCTTAACGACACTAGTCGGTGCACATTATCACACAGAGGGATAGTAGGTACATAGATGAGATAATCTAACTACATACGCATATGCTCGAATGACTAGAACGCAGTAATCCCCAGACGGGTCTTGCCGTTCTGGAGGTGGCTCCCAACTCTCCTAAGCAATAGAGCAATGCAAAGAGGAGAGGGAATGGAGGTTGGCCCTCGTATCAAAGCGGGAGGAGGCGTATGCACAGGCACAGCTCTATCCCGAGAGGATGCAAAGACCATCGAATGAGACACAGACGCTGCATCGATGGGAAGGACCCGGGGAGGGGTCATCTCTATAGCCCATGATATCTCAGGGCATATTCGGAGTCAGAGAAATCGGAATCGGAAACCATACGTAGAAGGACACCGACGTGTACAGCGACTGAGACAGCAGTGGGGGAAGGAGATAGGGCGTCAAACATTCAGTCCACCAAAAGATTTATATACGCATACCACTACCCCATAGATGGGAGGGAGCCAATATATTCATTACAAATCCGACGCCGGCGTTGTGGCACGGACGTCGTTCACTGTTTGCAGATAAACATTTACAGAGGGAGAACGAGGCAAAGAGATGACGAGGAGGGGGGGGGGGGAAGAGATTGGCTCATATCATCGCCATCCCCCCTTTCTCATTTACATTCGGTCAAAGGGAAACAAATCGGCAGACAGCGGGAAGAAAGCAAACGACCCACCTACCCTCAGAACAGAGTATCGGGATGCCTCTTTCTTCTCCGACTCCAGAGGGCTTCAGACGGGGATGGAAGACGGCGGCCGGAGGAACCCTCGGTGAGACCCTACTTCTTTCGCAAGGAAAGACCCCCTCCTCTTTGAAGGTGATTGACTCTCTCTAATTCGCCTCTCCGAACCCTTTCTATTCTGTTATCCCCCCCTCTTTCTCCTTCTCTTTTTTTCTTTTCCCTCACCACCCTTTTGTTTTCGGGCAGCCACCTATATATAGAAGCAAGCTCGAATCCTCATCCGGCGTGAGGAATGGCGCGCCGGGGAACGGAGCTCTACTACCTTTTGCATGCCGGAATAGCAGGGCGCCGGCTAATAGGGCACCCCGGTTTAGGGCACGCCGTATTAGCGTCCTTTGCACATCGCAGGTCAGCCGATGAGTCCGGGGATGGTTCCGGGGATCACCGTGAACATTTATCTCGCCATCGTTTTTCAAAACCTCGACGAGATGCCTTGTCGAAGCTCTCAAGATGACGTACGGCCATTCTCGAAACTTCAGATGACTTTGGTTTGCACACGCGGGTTTTCCGCTGACACGGCTCTCGGCGCTATGATAAGTGCCGCTGGCTCGGTATGGCTTGTGCTCAAAGCTTCTTGGAGGGTGGGATAACACCCAGGATTGTTCCGCCTAGGCTGGGTGATCATTCGGCCACTAACGAGCCCATCATGGGGGGAAGCCGTACCCATGCCAGGTGACCGGGATCTTCTGCCGACATAGTTTTCGGTCCTCCGTTCTGAAGAGCCAAGGGTACTCTTTCATCTCAGGAGAGTCTTTCATGAGGTGGGTAGCCACCGGGTAGACCGTCGTCCTTGGTCGGACATTGGGTGTAGTGTATGCGGCACGACAGAGTCGATGCCGGTTCATTGGGCAGGCTTGGTCGCACTGCCGGTTGGTTGTGAGTTCATCTCGGTTCTCCTGAGGTGAAGTCCCCATGTTCATACGGGGTGACTCGAGGCTCTGGCAGCTTGAGATGTCTTCAATATGTTGATATTTATCAGCTTTTGTGCTTCAGTGGGCCGTGTCATTCGTCTTCGAGGCTTGGTCGCCGCGAGTGATATTTTGAGTGCCAACAGGAGTGCTGCATATCTCCCCCCTTCACCTTCGTGGCTATACCGCTACATATTTGATACAGAGGGCCCTGGATGCCGAGCCTCTCCAAGGCCGCCGGAATAGAGACCCCCTCTTCGGTCGGCGTCATACTGGACGGCCCAGATCGAGCCATGGCTTCGTTCGCCCCTCGTGCCTCGGTCAGTCGGGGCTGTGTCGCCTTTTCTTGTGACCCCCCAGCCTGGACCGGTTCGACACCTACACCGCCACCTGGAGCGTCGCCCGCCTCAGTCAATGCCCCAATCTCGGCCGTGGTCCTAGCGTCACCTGCCTCGTCTACGGCCCCCTCGGCTACTACCGAGGGGAGAGCCGGGCCAGCGTCGCTGCCAATCGCAGAAGCAGCCTCGGCCCCCTTGGCTCCGATCGAAGGGGGAGTCGAGCTAGCATCGTCGCTAACTGTAGGAGCAGCCCCAACCTCCTCGGCCCCCTCTTGCTTGGCTGGTGGGAGAGCTCGCCCAGTAGGGTCGGCCCCATCATGCTCGGCAGAGGGGTGAGCCACAGCAAGGTCGCCTTCGACTGTGAGAATGACCCCGGCCTTCTTGGCCCGCTTCCTGGCCTTCACGGCGGCCCGGATCATGCCATCGACGGGATCCTTGTGCTTGGACCCCCGCGGCCCGAAAGATTCACCCTGGGCCGCCCCCTTGCCCTTATCTCTGGCTCGGGAGCGACCCGTGGGAGCAACCGACTCATCGGCAGCCGAGTCATCGCCGAGATCGATCACCTCTACGGCCTCTACCAAAGCCGGCCTCCTGGTGTCTGCACAGAAGAAAGATATGATCAGGAAAGGGAGATGGTCTCAACATCCGGAGGAGAAACTGATTCGCGAAGACCGAACCTGCCGACTGCAGCCGCTCAAGAAGACATCGCTCGATGTTCTCCGGAGTAACCAGCTCCTCCGTGGACTAACGACGCTTCAGCAAAATGATCACGTACTCCTCCGCGTCCGGAGAAAACTCATCCTGCCTCGGAGGAATGTTCGGATGAAAATTGGGGATTACGGGACATCTCCAAGTCTACTCCATCGAGAGAATCCCCACCCAGAAGAACTGAGTTTTCCACCCCTTGTGCGAAGAATCCTTCGCAGCCAAGGAAATACAGCTCCTATTCTGCCTCGCCTGGATAAAATAGAAGCCCTTCCCGGCCGAGGGATGCGCCTTCAACTCAAAAAAATAGTGAAAGAGGTCCAAGGAAGGAGGAACTCCGCATTGACGACAGAGGATGCAAAAGGCGGAAAGAAGAAGATAAGAGTTGGCTACCAAGTGTACGGGCGCCAACTAAAAGAAATTGAGAAGTTTGAGAACAAAGGGCTCGAAGGGAAGGCGGAACCCACCCTTCCACGACAATATGTGGCCCGTACGAGAATTCAAGCTCGACTCGTGCGGGGTAGCCACGGCGAAGAAAAACTTGTGGGGCAGATGAAACTTGTTCTCCAACCATTTCACCTCTGCCTCCCCCAGTTCGCTGTAGTTTGGAGCCGCCGCCCTCACCGCAGGCTCACCCTCCAACTCTTCGACATTCGAACGCTGATCCGCCATGGAATCCGGAGAGGGACTTGAAGAAAAATACTCCCGGGACCCCGAGGACTCTGGAGGAAGAGGAAGCTGTTGGACTGCCTCTACAGTTATCTCCGCCAACTCCGTAAACGCCGCTGCAAGCCTCTACTCGTCTGTCGTGCCTTCACGACGCATCAAAGGCCCTAAAAGCAATCACGAAGGAGAGCCAAACCCTAAAAATGGAGGGAGTCTAGAGCAACGGCAAGCGCACAACGCCTATATTCTCACGCGGAAGGCGGCGCGTCGTTACGACCTCCGAGAAAAGGGGGCCCCTTCAGTTCAAATCCGTCAGGATCATCATTATTAAGGGCCCAGGTGACCACGACACGTGGCTTACTAACACTGCCAGATCTCCACCCACCTGAGCCACACTGGTCCAAAACCCTAAACAACTACTCTTCCGAGCTTACTAAAGCTCGGGAGTAGGAGGGGGATAAGTGGAGAGGGAGATTTCTGTAGCCCATCTAAGAGCAGCCGGGCTAGGTCCGTTAGGACCAAACGAGGCCCAGCTCATCCAAGTGATATCCCCGCAGGGCCCACTTAGAATAAAAAGTCCAATAACATTACTCGGGATCAAACCCTTCCTCAATGGCCCTTAGGCTCGGAAGGGCCGAACGTCGGTCAGAACGGAGGAAGACCCATGCCCGAGTTATCCCCTCACCAGGATAGAGGCAAGCGCTCAGCGCCCACTCCGACCTATCTTCATCCGAGCTATGCCTATCTCCCGGACAGGGTTGGCACCCTTCATGCTTGGGTTTAACCGACGATTGCTTATCCACGCTGCCGTTGAGAACCCTTTATGAGCAGGAGTTTATGAGGATAAGGGACCCATGATATCTCAAGGCTATAAAAATCCCACGATGAGGACGTGAAGAGCCCACGTTGAGGACGTAACCCCCGCTTGAAACCCCTCAGCTTACGGGACTCATGAGGCCAGTGCACTATTTAAACCTGGGACTCTCGCCAATGAAAGGTAAGGGTAATACACGCCTAAACTCCCAGAGTAGGAACCACTTCACCACCTTGGTGTAGGGGGATCTCGTGCACCTCTTTCTTCCTCCCTCCATATCTTCCACCATTGCTCTATTGACTTAAGCATCGAAGGGTTTTCCCCAGGGAACCATCCCTGGGCCCCCTGATCCCTTTCCCTTTCTTTACAGTTCACTATTCGGTGATCATCCTCCCAGCTCAGGTCCAACGCGAGATCACGCCTCTTCAAAGGTCAGTGCATATTCAAACATGTTCATATGAAGGTTGGCGCATGTTTGCATGCAAGCACATGAAGGTCTGTGCACGTTACTATTCATGCATATAGACAGGTCAGTGCACATTACTGTCCATGCATGTAGAAGGTCGGTGCACATCTTGTTGTTCAGCAAGTAACGTTGGTGCACATTTTACTTGCTAACAAATAAGGTCGGTGCACATTCTGAAAGAATGCATTGTCAAGGTCGGTGCATGTCTTGCCTTCAAATGCAGCAAGGTCAGTGCATGTTTATGTCACCAGTATATAACGTCGGTGCACCTTTGCCATATGAATACACAAGGTCGATGCATGTTTTGCCGTATGCACATACAAGTCGGTGCATCTTTTGCCTTGTGCTAAACAAGGTCAGTGCACATCCTTCATTATGCATATAGAAAGTTAGTGCAAATACTGTCAAGGTCAGTGCACATGCATTTAGTTAGCATATAAGGTCAGTGCATGTTTTGCTAGAACTCGTATAGGTCTGTGCGCATTTTAACTTGAGCGACACAAGGTCCGTGCACATTTGCCCTTGTGCGATACAAGGTCGGTGCACACTTTACTACATGCATATCAAGTCGGTGCACGTTTTTGTCACCTGCATACAAGGTCAGTGCATATTTCTTATCGAGCATATAGAAGGTCAGTGCACGCATGCCTTGGGCCTATATAAAGTCAATGCATATTGTTTGTGCTACGTATATAAGGTCTAACCATGTCTAGACTTTTCTTCACAGGCTAAGGCATTTTCTCCAACCTGGCATACTCTCGAACATCTGAACCGCGTGAGGACAGATATCATCGTCTGTCATGTGATCACTTAAAATCACACCTGAAGCATGAGCTCGTGAGGGGTTAACAGAACCAATGATTGGCATGCGATCCAAGGACCTTCTGTCACGAGGATCGTTGTCATATCTGCACCCGACACGTGGCTTCTCTGGAAAAGGTGGGAACGAGCCTTCCACATGCCGGACGCGTGAGGTCATGGGAACCCGGCCTGAAGCCCTATAAGAAGGCATCTTCTGTGACCAAAAAGAAATAAGAGGATAAAAGGCGGCCATAGAATAGCCAAAGAGAACAAAAAGGCAGGAGAATCACAAGAGAAGAGGAAGCAGAGAGTTCATAAAAAGAAGAGAAAATAGAGTATCGTAGAAGAGAGTTGAGAAGAAGAAGTGAGTTGAGAGGAAGAAGAGAGTCTGGGCGAGGATGACTCTTCCAGACATCTGGATCAACTCCGGAGTCAGATTGCTCCCTTCGTAGAGCTACATTTCTGTCCTCTATCTGTATTTTGTTTATTCCGTTGTTTTCTTTTCAAATCTACTTTAAGCTAAGTATCAGCAGAGCTAAGCTGTATTGCTCAGCGGGCGAGGGTGTTCCTCGGACAGCAAGCTATAAGGCTCAGCGGTTGTAGGGATTTCCATCCCCAAAGCTGTGGATCAGCGGTTTTCAAGCTGTGTGGCAGTAGAAACCCTTACTCGGTTGAGTTAGGGGTGGACGTAGATCTCTGGATAGAGATCGAACCACCTTAAAACTCTCTTGTCTTGTGAATTATTTACTATTTTATCACCGAGTAGATGAATGCTTAGGCACGCATGATGGTCTATCATGTATTTGATTGGATAGCGTTCGTTTGCCTTGTTCATATGCCTCTCTCAACCTTGCGCCTTCAACTTAGTCATTACTGATGGTCGATTTCACAGGCTTGTAGGATCGCTCATCTTCTGAATTTGTGTATGAGTTTATAGCAGTTCATTTAATTTTCGCACTAGTTCTTTTTAACTGCTATTGTGTGTTTATCTTTGAGGTTTAATATATTCACCCCCCTCTAGATCTGTTCCTCTCACCCATCACTTGGTATCAGAGCCTACCTCTCCCTTAAGGCTTTATATCCCGGAGGGTTTAGAATGGGTGTTAGAGGGTTAACTACTGAGGGCCACTCCATTAGCAAGCCACCTTTCTTTGATGGATCTAGTTATTATTACTAGAAGAATCGCATGGAGGTATTTCTTCGTGCTAAGGACTATGAGATTTGGAAGGTCGTCAGTAAGGGTCCTTTCGATTTACATCCAGACGAAGAGTTTTGGACCAAGGAGCATATCCATAGGTCCACCTTGAATTGGGCGGCCATTAATGCCATACAATGTGCACTCCATCCCACTGAATTTTCCAGAATTTTCTCCTGTACCACAGCCAAGGAGATGTGGGATAAGCTGAAGGTTATCTAGGAAGGGACTTCTCAGGTTAGGGAAACCAAGGCCAACATGTTGGTCTCTGAGTATGAGGCTTTCAGAATGAAGCCTGATGAGTCCGTGTCTGAAATGTATGCCCGTCTGATGGTGCTCACTAGTGGCTTGAGAAACTTGGGTAAAGTGTATAGTGAGTACGAGCTGGTTGGGAAAATCCTTAGGTCTCTGACACCTATTTGGCATACCAAGGCCACCGTAGTAGAGGAGTCAAGGAACCTTGCTACCATGACCGTAGATGAGCTCATTGGCTCTCTTATGACTTATGAGCTTAACCTTAAGAGGGTAGATGAGTCTGAGAAAAGAAAAAAACCCCTGGCTTTAAAAGTTACTTCTAGTAACAAAGGGTTGTCTAGTGAACATAGCTCCTCTAGCCCAGATGAAAACAATGATGATTTTGCTATGTTTACTAGGAATTTCAAAAGGTTTTTGAGGAAGGAAGGAAAGGGGTTTAGGAAAAAGTATTTTTCTTTGCAAAAGGCAGTCAAAGCATAAACATGATGCTGCCAAGAAAAATGATAGCAATGTCTGTTATAATTACAGGAAGGCAGGACATCTCAAGATAGATTGTTCGGAGTTGAAAGACAAGCAGCCCAGGTGGAAGAACAAGAAAGGAAAGGCTATGGTTAGCACCTGGAGCGATGAAGATGAAGAAAGTTAGAGCAGCTCCTCTGACAGTGATAAAGAAGACAAGCTATGCTTGATGGCCAAAAGTGATGAAGACAATGAAAACAATGATGAGGTAACATCACCTTTTGAAAATTTTACTCATGATGATTGGCAACAAGCATATGCTGAGTTACTCGATAAATATGATGATATGAGAAAAGAATACAGACATTTGAAAAGGAAAACTAATTCTGTAATTCATGATACATCTCTGAATGATAAAATTACATGTCTTGAAATTGAAAATCTCAATTTGAAAAAATCTATTGATGAAACTGAGTGTCATAAAGTCATCTTGATTGACTTAAGAATAAAAAATTAAAATCTGATGAACACCATTGATGAACTCAAACTTAGAATACATGAATTTCAGGAAGAAACTAGGATAGCCACTAAAAAATATGAAGCTGTCAATGGTGTGAATGTTGAATTGAAAAAGACAATAGAAAACATAGAAATAGAAAATATAGACATACAAAACTCCCTTGAAGGCATGACACAAGGTACAGAAAATCTGAATGCCATATTGGGAACAAAAAGTAATTTCAGAAAGGAAGGTTTGGGTTTCAACCCAACTAATAAGGAGAGGTTTGACGTGAGAACTATCTCCTTTGTGGCAGAAAAGGGGACATTTCAACCCCTGATAAACATGACTTCTGGAGAAGGATAGAATAAGAACAAAACAAAAAATATTGAGAAAGCTAAGCCCAGTGCCAAGGACAAGGGAAAAGGGAAGATAGAGGTGTCTAGGAAATCTTGCTCATACACTCCCACGCCTCAGACAAAGGGACAGGCTAGGGGTCAGTTTTCTAAGGCTAGAGTTCAAGGAAGCCCCAAGGCATAAACAACCCAGTCACCATGGAATGGTCGAGGGACCCATCAAGGTGCATCGACCTCTACCTCTTCTGGGTATAAGTCCTCTAGGAATCAAGGGCCAAGTAGAAGTACCTCAGGTCAAGGCTACTACAATACAACTCCGACCTACTCTACATTTTACAACTTGTATAACCACAACTTTAGTAAGGGAGGTCTAGGTATGTAAGACCCCAAATTCTTTAGAAATTTATTTAGAAAGTTATTTGTAATTATTTGGAATTTATTTGAAGTTATTCGAATTAATGAGAATTATCCAAATTAATTAGATTAATTAATTAATTAATAGAATAAGTCATTTTTCAACTATTTTCTAAAAATCCCCAAAAATCACATCTTGTAGAATTAATTTTTGTTTAGCAACTTTGTCTTCTACATTTAAGCCTAAGAAAATCGTTTATTATGCCGAATTAGTGAACTTAGTTTTCCGAACTTAACATTTAACTATTTACGGAATAGTATAAGTAATAATCCGACTACCTTAGAAAAATCTGTAAAAATAGTAAATAGATTTAGGTCGATGTAGATAACAACTTTTCCTTCTGGCATTAGGCCATTGTAAATCCGTGGTAAGATCTATTTAGAGTTTAAACCCAAAAGTGCACACTTTTGACTCATACCTAACCCTTAGTTTAAAACACGAAATTTGACCTCAATACTCGACCAAATGATCTGAAATCAAGGGCAAATTGAAGGCCACAATGTAAGGAACATTTACCCTCAATCAATTTGAGGTAAACTTAGCCCCAAAACGTGCTGCCGACATAGTTTGGTCAAGTCAAGGATTTCGGCGCCGTTTCTAAACACGTAGCTTGCAGCAGCGAATACTCCCAATTCCGAAGGCTCCAGAAGCTCTATGAGCTATCAAAATGAAGCCCTACGAGTCTTCTTTCATTTGGCTGCTGTGGGGTTCGCTGAAGTTTCAGATCTGGAGAGATCTAGCTCGATTTGTGGAGGTGGGTCAGCAGGCCGTTGGCTTTCCTTCATCCTTCTTTGATCCATCGATTGAGGTAGGAATTCTCAACCAAATCTTGATCATGAGTATAGCAAATTGTTCCTCTCATCGAGCTCTATCCATTGGTGGCAAAAGCCCCAATTTTCATTAGGTGTCCGTGGAGAAATCGAGCTTTTTGTGAGGTGCTGTCCAAGTGTTCTTCATCCTAGGGTTTGAGTTTTCTCTCTCCGATTTGAGGTAGGATCTAACAACCAAACTCTAATTAACTTACATGATGTAATCAGCATGTTGTTAGCTTTCATTTAACGTAGGAAGCCCCAAATTTCATTGAGCATACTTGGAGAATTTTGATTTTTAGTAAGAGCATGTCTAGAATTTGATGTATATTATGTTCTTCAAGTAGAAGCTTGATTTTCGGGCTGTTTTTGGATTAGATAACTTGATCCACATATGGCTTATAGTATATGGTTGGATTCATCATTAAGTTAGCTTTCTTTTGATATAAAAAGCCCCAAATTCCGTTGTGTATATTGAGAGAAATCTACGTTTTAGTAGACGCATGTCAAGAACTAGGTTCTTCATGTATTCATCATAAATAGGTTGTGATTCGATTGAGTTTTCAGCAAATTTCTTGTTTCAATCTCTTGTTTTATGACCTTAGTATGTATATTAAGAACCCTAGAGCATTTGGTTAAAATCCCAACTCATTTAGACCCCAAATCATTGAGTTTTCATGGTTTACGGAATCACCCGTCGCTTCTGGAAGTGTAGGGGTCGACCCATGGGGTCGACCCATGCACCCAGTGAAGGGGGTCGACCCAATGGGTCGACCCATGAAGCTTTTTTTTTTGAGGGGTCGACCCACACCCAGGAAGGCTCCTGGAATGCCAGGGGTCGACCCAATGGGTCGACCCATGCCCTGTATGACCCCATTAATGATGTTTTTGACCCGGGGATCAATCCGGATCATTGGGGAATCAATCCATTCAACCTAATCACATTGAAAACTACATTTTTGAGGAACTAATGACCTATTCATGTACCCTTTTTAGTTTCAATTAACATTGGTCCATACATGCAAACTTAGTGTAAAAACACACCGTTTATCATCTTCATTTCAATGCATACAAGATTAAATAGAAACCCACATAATTAGTGGTTAATGGTGTAACTAAATCTCTGTTAATGCATTCTATTTCACTCCTGTGGGAGTTGTTCTTTGCCTTATCATCTTGAATCAGCTTCTTGGCAATTGTCTTAATGCAAATGATAATGGTTAATCATGATATCTTAACTTGGTGATTAGGATTAATATGTTGATTAGCTTGTTTGATTGCTGCTGTTTTACAGTAGCGCAGCACGATTAACTCTTGTTGTGACTTGGTTTCGATCTCCTTGATGATTATACTTACCTTGAAATTCTGGAAATGAATCTCTTTCCTACGTGAAGTTGTTATTGCTACTTAGTTTAAACCTTGGAATTCTGGCCATAAACTGTGGAAGTCTAGATTCGTGGGATCTTTGATCCAAAGAAATCAATGCCTGGCAAACAATTAAGGGCTCGGTCTGGTCCTGGGAAGAGCGCCCGAACACTACGTGTACCCCCGGGGAGGTGAATGACTAGGTGTGGCATTTGGCACCAGTACTTGACATGTGTTAAATCTAGGACTGTCCACTACTCTCTCCACTACTCTCTACATTACTTTCTACTACTTTTCACTTTCCACTCTTCACTGTTCTATACTCTACTTGTGGTTACTTTACTTGCTTATTACTTGGACGTGGAAATGAAATTACATACGTGCTTGACATGACTTGAATTGTCTTGATATGGCCAACTTTTTATCGTTATCTCCTGTAGTAAATTCTTGTCTTACTATTCTATTCATTATATTTCTTGACCTTGCAAGATCTTTGAATTCTGTTTCGTGATATCACCGTTATCTTTTTATTGTTTTTATCATTTGTAGCATGACATTTTAAAATGTAATTAAACTGTTAATCACTTATACCTGTCTGTTATTTCCTACTGAGCGTCAGCTCATAGTTGTGTTTTCCCCCCTTTCCAGGCTTTTCAGGTGACGCGCTTACCGATGGGGAAGGGCAGGAGTGATGTCTTGAGTGTATCAGTTCTAGTGTGTTAGTAGTGTGTTATCTTTCTTTAGTTGTGTTTTGGAGAGCTTTTAGTCTCAGTCATGTTATTGAGTTTTAGTGGTTGATTATTCCAGTTGTATTAAGTTGAACTTGAGGTTATTGTATCAGTTGTGGTTTGTTAATGATCATTTAGTATTTCCATCTTGTAGCACTTGTGTATTATTTTAGATTAGTTCTCTCTCTTGCCAGCGTGTCCCTAACTGTACGTCCCGATATTTCCGCCTTGTTCGGGGCGTGACAGTTTAGTTGGTATCAGAGCCTAGGTTTCACATTCCTAGGTTTCCTAAGTTTTAGGTTTTCTTGCATTGCATCCCAATAATCGGTATATCAAAAGGTGTTGTCCGAACGTTAGGCTACGCCTATCGGGAAGGTCGCACACTTGCGCGAGTGGTCTTCGGACCGATTACCTCCGCCAGGTACCGAGTTTTTGGTCGTGTCTAGGTGCATTAGATCCCTAACCTTGTAAAAGTCTAGGACCTGACCTGGTGAGAATGGGTAGAAACTTGGGTTAAGATCGTTTCTTAATCGTGTAATTATTTATCTTGATTAAACCTAAGT
The DNA here is from genome assembly GCA_022559845.1 of Amorphophallus konjac. Taxonomy (NCBI): domain Eukaryota; kingdom Viridiplantae; phylum Streptophyta; class Magnoliopsida; order Alismatales; family Araceae; genus Amorphophallus; species Amorphophallus konjac. Next base: position 204,193,138 of record CM040122.1, read on the forward strand.
AATCTATTTCTCGTGTAGATGGCAGCTGATCGTGCTGAATGGAGGAACCTACAGCGTACGGTGCAAGGCCTTACTCAGGCCCTTCAGCAAGTAGCTCAGGCAGGAGCGGCACCGCATGGCACCGGTGATCTATACCGGAACTTCCGCGGAATGAACCCGCCTAGATTCGCTGGTTCGACTGACCCTGACCAAGCCGAGCACTGGCTAGATGAGATGGGGAGAATCTTTGAAGTTATGCAATGCACCAACCAGGAGCGTGTCCTTTTGTCCACATTTCAACTGGAACATGATGCACGTACTTGGTGGGATTCTATCAAGGCAACTCTCGGTGATCGGCAAGTTATGTGGGAAGAGTTCGAAGAACTCTTCAACAGCAAGTATTTTTCTGATAGAGTGCAAGAGAAGAAAGCGGCAGAGTTCGCGGCCTTGAAACAGCGAGGTTTGTCCGTGGCAGAGTATGAGGCTCAATTTGCACGGCTTTCTCGTTATGCTACTCATCTCATTTCCACCGAGAAGATGAAGGCGAAGCGCTTTCTCAATGGATTGAAGCTTCATTATATCAACCAATTGGCACCGATGGAGATTTCCACTTATTCTGAGATGGTAAGGAAAGCGCAAGTTCTAGAGGATACTCTTGAGATGACGGAGAGAATCCGTGGGAAAGGCACCAAGAAAGAATTACCTACGGGTTCCGGGAGTGTCAAACCCGGGTATACCAAGAAGAGGCCTGTTAGTGGACCTGGTTCGTGGAGCGGGTCCGGATCGTGGAAGGGCAAGATGCCGAGGCATGAAGACAAGAAGCCTGGCCCTATTGTTCCATTCAAGGGCGTGTGCAACTATTGTGATCGTCCGGGTCACAAGATAGAGGAGTGCTGGCGCAAGCAAGGCGCCTGTTTGCGATGTGGAAGCAAGGAGCACCGTATCCCCAATTGTCCTCTCATATCGGAACAAGCTACACCGGCAAAACCTCTAGTCTTCAAGAAACCACAAGGCAAGCTTCAAGCTTTACATGAAGATGAAACTGGGATTTCTGATGATGGCGGACTCGTCGAAGGTACCCTTACTATAATCGATAAGCCCGCATTTGCTCTCTTTGATACTGGTGCAACACATTCATTTATTTCTCGGAGATTTGCTAAGTCATTAGTTGTGGAACCTGTTTTGATGAATACTCCGTTAGAGATTTCAACCCCTATTGGCACTAGATCAACAATCCAGTATTTCTATCCTTCTAGTAAGGTTATGATTGGTGAACAGAACTTTCCAGCAGATTTGGTCTGCATGGACATGAAGGATTATGATGTAATCCTAGGAGCAGATTGGTTGGCCAAGTATGAGGCCAATGTTCACTGTAGTTCTAGCTCAGTGACTTTTACTGGACATTCTGGTTTATCTTTTACGGGAGTCAAGCACCATAACTCCGTACCGCTCATCTCGGCTCTTCGAGCTGATAAGCTTTTGAGGCATGGGTGTGAGGCTTTTCTAGCCTTTGTTTGTGCAACTCCTGAGCAGCAGATGGAGATCAAGGACATTCCTGTTGTCCGAGATTTTCCTGATGTCTTTCCAGAAGAACTACCAGGACTTCCGCCTGAGCGGGAAGTTATCTTTTCTATTGATCTTATTCCTGGCACAGCTCCTATTTCTAAGGCTCCTTATCGTATGTCTCCTGCGGAACTGAGGGAACTGAAGCAGCAACTGATGGAATTACTTGAGAAGGGTTTTATTCATCCTAGTACTTCTCGTGGGGAGCCCCTGTACTATTTGTCAGGAAGAAAGATGGTTCGATGAGGCTGTGCATTGATTATCGGCAATTAAACCAGCAGACTGTCAAGAACAAATATCCCTTGCCGAGGATTGACGAGTTATTTGACCAGATAGCGGGAGCTCAATATTTCTCTAAGATCGATCTTCGATCTGGATATCACCAGTTGCGGATTAAGGAAGAGGATATTTATAAAACGGCTTTCCGCAGCAGGTATGGTCATTTTGAGTTTGTCGTTATGCCTTTTGGTCTAACGAATGCACCAGCGGCTTTCATGCAGTTGATGAACGATGCATTTCGGCCCTATCTTGATCAATGGGTCGTGGTCTTTATTGATGACATCCTGATTTATTCTAAGAATGAGGAGGAACATGCTGAACATCTGAGAATGACATTGCAATTGTTGAGAGATCATCAACTATATGCTAAGTTCAGTAAGTGTGAATTCTGGCTGCAAGAGGTGTCCTTTCTAGGACATATCATTACGAAGAACGGTATTTCTGTTGATCCTTCGAAGGTTGAGGCAGTGAAGAATTGGGAACAGCCTACCAGTGTGACAGAAGTTAGAAGTTTTCTAGGCCTGGCAGGTTATTATCGAAGATTTATTCAAGATTTCTCAAGATTACAGTACCTATGACAAGATTAACCCGCAAGGAGAATAAGTTTGATTGGTCAGATGATTGTCAGCGAAGCTTTCAGACTCTGAAGGAGTGTTTGACTACTGCACCTGTTTTGGCTTTACCTTCTGGTGAAGGAGGATTTGTTGTTTATACTGATGCATCAGGTATTGGCTTAGGCTGTGTACTCATGCAGCATGGAAGGTGATTGCCTATTCCTCTAGACAGTTGAGGAAGCACGAAGATAATTATCCTGTTCATGATTTGGAACTTGCTGCAGTCGTGTTTGCTTTGAAGATATGGAGGCATTACTTGTATGGAGAAACCTTTACAGTGTTCTCAGATCATAAGAGTTTGAAGTATTTATTTTCTCAGAAGGAACTCAACATGAGGCAGCGGAGATGGTTGGAGTACTTGAAAGACTTCGACTTCTCGATTGAGTATCATCCTGGCAAAGGTAATGTTGTGGCAGATGCATTAAGCCGGAAGCCGGTAGCTAGATTGTCAAGTCTCATGTTACAAGAATGGAGGTTGTTGGAACAATTATCTAGTCTGGATCTTAATATTGACAATGATCGGATCTTGATTGCTCAGATTCAACTTAAACCTGAATTATTGATAGAGATCAAGTCCTTGCAAGATAATGACCCCGAGTTGGTAGAGATCAAGGGAAGCTTGAGCAGCAGACCTGACTTCATGTTGGCCGATGATGGTAGATTATTATTTAAAGGTAGAACTTGTGTTCCGGATGAGGCTACAATAAAGAACAAAATTCTTGAGGAAGCTCATAGATCCAGATATACCATTCATCCTGGAGGCACTAAGATGTACCGAGATTTGAAAAGGTCCTTTTGGTGGCCGAATATGAAAAGAGAAGTTGCAGATTTTGTGAGCAGATGTTTGGTATGTCAGCAAGTTAAGGCCGAACATTTCAGACCAGCAGGGAAATTGAAACCACTCGACATACCCCAATGGAAGTGGGAAAGCATTGGCATGGATTTCATTATGGGTCTACCTAGGACTCGTGGTGGATTTGATGCGATATGGGTGATTGTCGATCGATTGACAAAGTCGGCTCATTTCTTACCAATTAAGTCCAAGTGGACGATTGATGTATTGGCTGCCTTGTATATAAAGGAAGTGGTGAGATTGCATGGTATCCCAGTGAATATAGTATCTGATCGAGACCCCAGATTTACTTCACATTTCTGGAAGGGACTGCAAGAGTCTTTGGGTACTCGTCTGAATTTCAGTACTGCTTTTCATCCACAGACAGATGGACAGACTGAAAGAACCAATCAGATAGTGGAAGATATGTTGCGAGCTTGCATGATTGATTTCGGTGGTAATTGGAGTGAGCATTTGGCATTAATTGAATTCGCTTACAATAACAGCTATCAGTCTAGCATTCAGATGGCTCCTTTTGAAGCACTATATGGTAGAAGTTGTCGTTCCCCGTTGTGTTGGGACGAGGTAGGTGAGAAACAGTGGCTTGGACCAGATCTTGTTTCGGAATCATCACAGAACATCCGTGTTATCCGAGACCGGTTACAAGTAGCCCAGTCAAGACAGAAGAGTTATGCCGACAACAGGAGAAGAGCATTGGAATTTCAGGTTGGCGAGCATGTGTTCTTAAAGGTCTCTCCAACGAGAGGGATCCGAAGATTTGGCATTCATGGCAAGCTGAGTCCGAGGTACATTGGTCCATTCGAGATTCTAGATAGAGTGGGAGAGGTGGCATACAGACTGGCTTTACCACCGCATTTGTCTGGCGTACATAATGTTTTCCATGTGTCTATGTTGCGGAAATATGTGTACGATCCCACTCATATCATTCAGCAGGTGATTTTGAACTGAAGGAAGATTTGACCTATGAGGAAAGACCTGTCAAGATTCTGGACCGGAAGCAACAGCAACTCCGGAATCGTTCGATACCGATGGTCAAGATTCAGTGGAGTCGGCGTGGGACCGAAGAAGCTACATGGGAGTCTGAAGAGACTATGCGAAAGCGGTATCCCGATCTATTCTAGGTGAGCGATCTTTTTCTACTCTCAGTTTTAGTGCAGTGAATTTGGAGGACCAAATTCCTTTAAGTAGGGGAGGGTGTAAGACCCCAAATTCTTTAGAAATTTATTTAGAAAGTTATTTGTAATTATTTGGAATTTATTTGAAGTTATTCGAATTAATGAGAATTATCCAAATTAATTAGATTAATTAATTAATTAATAGAATAAGTCATTTTTCAACTATTTTCTAAAAATCCCCAAAAATCACATCTTGTAGAATTAATTTTGTTTAGCAACTTTGTCTTCTACATTTAAGCCTAAGAAAATCATTTATTATGCCGAATTAGTGAACTTAGTTTTCGAACTTAACATTTAACTATTTACGGAATAGTATAAGTAATAATCCGACTACCTTAGAAAAATCTGTAAAAATAGTAAATAGATTTAGGTCGATGTAGATAACAACTTTTCCTTCTGGCATTAGGCCATTGTAAATCCGTGGTAAGATCTATTTAGAGTTTAAACCCAAAAGTGCACACTTTTGACCCATACCTAACCCTTAGTTTAAAACACGAAATTCGACCTCAATACTCGACCAAATGATCTGAAATCAAGGGAAAATGGAAGGCCACAATGTAAGGAACATTTACCCTCAATCAATTTGAGGTAAACCTAGCCCCAAAACGTGCTGCCGACATAGTTTGGTCAAGTCAAGGATTTCGGCGCCGTTTCTAAACACGTAGCTTGCAGCAGCGAATACTCCCAATTCTGAAGGCTCCAGAAGCTCTATGAGCTATCAAAATGAAGCCCTACGAGTCTTCTTTCATTTGGCTACTGTGGGGTTCGCTGAAGTTTCAGATCTGGAGAGATCTAGCTCGATTTGTGGAGGTGGGTCAGCAGGCCGTTGGCTTTCCTTCATCCTTCTTTGATCCATCGATTGAGGTAGGAATTCTCAACCAAATCTTGATCATGAGTATAGCAAATTGTTCCTCTCATCGAGCTCTATCCATTGGTGGCAAAAGCACCAATTTTCATTAGGTGTCCGTGGAGAAATCGAGCTTTTTGTGAGGTGTTGTCCAAGTGTTCTTCATCCTAGGGTTTGAGTTTTCTCTCTCCGATTTGAGGTAGGATCTAACAGCCAAACTCTAATTAACTTACATGATGTAATCAAGATGTTGTTAGCTTTCATTTAACGTAGGAAGCCCCAAATTTCATTGAGCATACTTGGAGAATTTTGATTTTTAGTAAGAGCATGTCTAGAATTTGATGTATATTATGGACTTCAAGTAGAAGCTTGATTTTCGGGCTATTTTTGGATTAGATAACTTGATCCACATATGGATTATAGTATATGGTTGGATTCATCATTAAGTTAGCTTTCTTTTGATATAAAAAGCCCCAAATTCCATTGTGTATATTGAGAGAAATCTACGTTTTAGTAGACGCATGTCAAGAACTAGATTCTTCATGTATTCATCATAAATAGGTTGTGATTCGATTGAGTTTTCAGCAAATTTCTTGTTTCAATCTCTTGTTTTATGACCTTAGTATGTATATTAAGAACCCTAGAGCATTTGGTTAAAATCCCAACTCATTTAGACCCCAAATCATTGAGTTTTCATGGTTTACGGAATCACCCGTCGCTTCTGGAAGTGTAGGGGTCGACCCATGGGGTCGACCCATGCACCCAGTGAAGGGGGTCGACCCAATGGGTCGACCCATGAAGCTTTTTTTTTTGAGGGGTCGACCCACACCCAGGAAGGCTCCTGGAATGCCAGGGGTCGACCCAATGGGTCGACTCATGCCCTGTATGACCCCATTAATGATGTTTTTGACCCGGGGATCAATCCGGATCATTGGGGAATCAATCCATTCAACCTAATCACATTGAAAACTACATTTTTGAGGAACTAATGACCTATTCATGTACCCTTTTTAGTTTCAATTAACATTGGTCCATACATGCAAACTTAGTGTAAAAACACACCGTTTATCATCTTCATTTCAATGCATACAAGATTAAATAGAAACCCACATAATTAGTGGTTAATGGTGTAACTAAATCTCTGTTAATGTATTCTATTTCACTCCTGTGGGAGTTGTTCTTTGCCTTATCATCTTGAATCAGCTTCTTGGTAATTGTCTTAATGCAAATGATAATGGTTAATCATGATATCTTAACTTGGTGATTAGGATTAATATGTTGATTAGCTTGTTTGATTGCTGCTGTTTTACAGTAGCGCAGCACGATTAACTCTTGTTGTGACTTGGTTTCGATCTCCTTGATGATTATACTTACCTTGAAATTCTGGAAATGAATCTCTTTCCTACGTGAAGTTGTTATTGCTACTTAGTTTAAACCTTAGAATTCTAGCCATAAACTATGGAAGTCTAGATTCGTGGGATCTTTGATCCAAAGAAATCAATGCCTGGCAAACAATTAAGGGCTCGGTCTGGTCCTGAGAAGAGCGCCCGAACACTACGTGTACCCCCGGGGAGGTGAATGACTAGGTGTGGCATTTGGCACCAGTACTTGACATGTGTTAAATCTAGGACTGTCCACTACTCTCTCCACTACTCTCTACATTACTTTCTACTACTTTTCACTTTCCACTCTTCACTGTTCTATACTCTACTTGTGGTTACTTTACTTGCTTATTACTTGGACGTGGAAATGAAATTACATACGTGCTTGACATGACTTGAATTGTCTTGATATGGCCAACTTTTTATCGTTATCTCCTGTAGTAAATTCTTGTCTTACTATTCTATTCATTATATTTCTTGACCTTGCAAGATCTTTGAATTCTGTTTCGTGATATCACCGTTATCTTTTTATTGTTTTTATCATTTGTAGCATGACATTTTAAAATGTAATTAAACTGTTAATCACTTATACATGTCTGTTATTTCCTACTGAGCGTCAGCTCATAGTTGTGTTTTCCCCCCTTTCCAGGCTTTTCAGGTGACGCGCTTACCGATGGGGAAGGGCATGAGTGATGTCTTGAGTGTATCAGTTCTAGTGTGTTAGTAGTGTGTTATCTTTCTTTAGTTGTCTTTTGGAGAGCTTTTAGTCTCAGTCATGTTATTGAGTTTTAGTGGTTGATTATTCCAGTTGTATTAAGTTGAACTTGAGTTTATTGTATCAGTTGTGGTTTGTTAATGATCATTTAGTATTTCCATCTTGTAGCACTTATGTATTATTTTAGATTAGTTCTCTCTCTTGCCAGCGTGTCCCTAACTGTACGTCCCGATATTTTTGCGTTGTTCGGGGCGTGACAAGGTAGCTTCTATATGAGGCCAATGCAGCATCATTTTCAAAATCCATATTCCACTCAGATGCATCAGCCTCATCCTTGGAATTCCTACATGCAGACTAGGCACAACAATTTTTGAAGCCAGAACTTTTATGGCTTTGTCAATTCCATGACCAGTCAGTCTAGGGTCTACAGAGCACCCACTACTCCCAATGCCTATTGGACTAAACGCTGGCAAAGAAATTTTCAAAATGATTTTAAAAATAAGAAATAAGCCATACCACAAAAGCAATCTTCCAAGATTAATAGTGGCAAGAAAAGGCAGAATAAACTGAATGATAAAAAATCTACAATTTCAATGAAGAAACCAAATCAAATGTGGATACCAAAGCATCTAGTCTCAAGTCTGCATGAAATAAATGCTTTTCCGGGGCCCAAACAGCTTTGGGTTCCAAACCTTTCCACTTGATTTTCCATGCAGGTATGTCTGGCAGCCAATCAAAATAGATGGTATCTTGATAGTGGCTGTTCCAGGCACATGACCGGGGATAAAGATAAATTTTGCATGTTGCTGAAGAAGGATTGTAGTGCCCCAGAATTTATGTAATAATTTCTGGATCATTTATAGATTTTTCTGGAATTTATTTGGAATTTATAAAGACTAAATAGATTTATAAATGGATTATTGGATTAATAAGTCATTATAAGGCCCAATTGTGTCAAATAATTAACCTAGCCTATTTAAATAAGACCCAAAAGGTCTAAAGACCAAGCCCATTAAGTTCGGCCCATATTCTAGAAGGTTATTTAGCCTATTCACGTATTTTAAGGATAAATACTATTTTATAGATAATTATATTGGATAAACGAAATAAAAGAGTTTTATTAATTTGAAATTCTGCCCACGTTGTATGTAACGGTCTATCGTACGACCGCCACATGCATGTAACACACCTAGACTGATGCGTTACACCCTGATAGTTCCGTGAAAGAATGAACGAGCAAAAAGATTAGAACTTTGGGATCCTATCTGTAAGAGATCGACCTGGGAGAGTTTATAACATTACTAAGGACTCTTAAGGATTAGGTTCTGGCAATTAAGGACTCTAGAATCGATCTAATCTTCAAACCCTAGCTAAAACCCTATAAATAGGACCTAGTTCTCAACTGAGCGACCCTTAATTTTGGCTCGTAAAGAATCAAGGTAAGGAGATAGAATTTCGGGTAAGTTCGTTAGAAGATTTTGTTTAGTATACTTTAGACTAATAGTTCTCCAAATTTTATGTTAGGAGATCAAGCAACCAAGGAGATTGAAGCTTCCAAAGTTGCTGGTTCGACCATAGTAACTCAGGATTCAGACCAAAAGACCCCTGAAGATCAGGAGATTAGGACGTCTAAACGAGGTAATTAGAATTCAATCCTTTAGAATTTTTTGATCACCTTAGTTTCATATTCTTACCCTCAAAATTTCACATCTTTAGGACAAGAGGTTGGAGAGATAGAGCAGCAGGAGGTTGCTAGAAAATCACTGGAAAAGGAGAGCTAGGGCTCGATTTTCAGATTCAAATTAGAAGCTTAAAGCCTAGTTAAGAGGTAGGTTATCTCATGATTGGCAAAAAAATCTTGTTAAGGATAAAAGCCCTCTGTTTGTGTTTTATTTCATGTACTATAAATCATGGATTTCATGTTTTAGTGGGTTCATGCATACATACATATCCTTAGCCCTAATCAAAGATCAAAGATATTATCTTGTCTATTCACTAAAACCCATGCATGTAGTTGGCCCATACTTCGTTTATCATGCCTAGAATAATTATAGTATTTTGATTTCCAGGCATGTTATGTTTTCATAAACTTTTTCTTTATTTTACTGCCAGCAGACGATCTGACGCATCAAGGTAAGACCGTCACAGTGATATAACGGCCTTACGATAAGCCGTCACACGTTCTTTGGTGTTTGAAGTTCTCTGCTGTCTCTGACGCACCATCTATGGAGCGTTACATTACTGTAACGGCCTCACGATAAACCGTCACAGTCACAGTGACACACCCTTTCTAGACCGTCAGGGTAACTGTAGACAGAATAGGAAACGAGTTAATTTAACTTATAAATAAGCCTAGTTATGTAAGTTTTGACATGATTTCATGACTTTAAGTTTATTTACTGATTCATAATAGAAATTTCATGATTAAGGTATCTTAAGTTATTTTAAGTTATGCTAATTTTATGTGCCAAAATTCTATAGTTTTGTATCTAAATCATGATTTTCCAAAGATGTATTGACGGAATTTTATCATGATTTCCTATTGTTACACATCCTCTCTATCAATTGAGTCATTTCTCTAAGTACATGGCATATATTCAGGTATATGTCCATTAGTTCACTTTGCACTATAGGAACATTATTCTTGGACATGAGGACCTCTCTATTGGATATTCCTTCCAATAGACTAGGAAATCTTGTTGCAAGGCCTCCGTAATTCTCCCCGAGCCTGGGATTCCCACTAGGACGCTGAGTTGGTTGTACTATTAAAACCCAATTGATTAGATTACACTATCGATGTTTCTGGTTATCAGTAGTGTAACGGATCTATATTGGACCGTCAGGCACATGTAACGGCCCAATATAAGACCGTCACATTCAACTGAGTCCGATTTCTTGGTTCTGGATTCAGACTAATGTAACGGCCCAATACTGGAGCGTCACATAATATAACGGCCCAGTACACGACTGCCACACTGCTTGAGTATTTTAACTCGAGGTTTGACCAAGGGTTGATATTCCAAGGTTTCTACATGGACTCTTGATGATCTAGAACTTATCATATTGATCAATAAACCTAATATAATGAATGGAAGATAAAGAATGTACCGTTATGCTGCCGATTTATTTCCATAAGCATAACATAGTATAAGTCATTCTTGATTTCTCATGATTCTTATTAAAGCATTCATTCATTGAATTGGTGTTATCAAGAGCTTGTTGGAATTGTACATTCGTGGCCATACTTTATTATTACATACGTGAAAAAAGCTTGATTTATACTTGATGATGCGATCGAGCACTGATTGTGTTCAAGTGCTCTATGCTAGTCCCCTCGGCTGATTATCGGAAACATACTATTATAAACCATGGGGTATGATGCTACTGGCGTCGCATTGCGCTGGGAGTACTTTCTATATAAATAAGTGAAAATCCACAACACGATACAGTATGATTGATACGTATACATGACTTTCTTGATATTCCATAGAAATTCACGAAGTACTTACTCATAAGCAAAAGATACTGGAGTGATGATTATGTGGCTTGCTAGTATATTCTCGTTACATTCTTGTTCATGAAAGGCCATATCATGTTCTTATAACATTCTTGCTAGTTCATACTTGCTCTCATTCTATCTTACATACTTTAGTTTAATCGCATGATTGATCGCATTCGCATGATTTTACCTTATTCGTCTAGAGTAAAAATGTTAATTACTTTAATGATGCCTTCATGTTGATGCCAAGATACCTACTGGGCAAGTGTGCTCATTACGTATTTCTATTCTTTTCAGGAAATGAAAGTGATTCGAATTCGGATTCGGGTTATACAAGTAGTGGGTCCGAGAGCGAATGAAAATATTGTTAAAGAATGAGCGAAGACTTAGGAAGTTTACATTGTTTAGATCGAGTCTATGTAATTTCTTATTTCTTGAGTCTAGCATGATGGAAGTTGAATTAGTGGTTGTATTCGAATATTGGATTTAATTATTAATGAAAGTTGAAGTTGAGTAAATATTGTGCGATTGCATTCTTATGTGTGATTGCCTTGCGCTCTGATCGTTCTTGCTTGCAAGAGGCTTACCATGCCGGCTATTCGCGTTCCTCGAGCGAGTCTTCCGCTGTAATAAAGGCTCGGGGAGTGACAGTTAAGTTGGTATCAGAGCCTAAGTCTTAGGACTTAGGAAGAAGAGTTATGTCATAGGATAAGTCCAATGTTTAAGGACCCCTACCTATGAACTAAGGAAGAAATTTTCACACCCTTAGGTTCTGGAACAAAGCTTACCAACTTTTATCTTGATAGCGAAGTGATAGTAGAAGGTCATAATCTCTCCATAAACTTAGTATGCCTTGACATGAAGGGTTATGATGCCATTTTAGGGGTAGATTAGCTTGTAGATCATGATGCTTATATCAATTACCGAAATAGGATTATATCCTTTCGAAAGCTCGGTCTTCCAAGATTCTCTTTTCTTGGCATCAAGTACCAGAAGCATCCTACTATTATATCTTCTCTTCACACTTGCAAACTTATCTCGCAAGGATGTGAAGCTTTTCTTGCTTCTGTCATTGTTACCGAATCCAAGGAGATTATCTTAGCAGACATTCCTATTGTAAATGAGTTCCCCGATGTGTTCCCATCCGAATTACCCAGTTTACCACCCGAGAGGGAAGCAAAACTTCACTATTGAACTAATTCCAGGAGCAGCACCTGTTTCTATAGCCCCTTACAAGATGTCCCCCATAGAACTCAAGGAATTAAAAAGACAGTTGCAAGAGTTACTAGACAAAGGCTTCATCAGACCTAGCACATCCCCTTAGGGTGCGCTAGTTCTATTTGTCAAGAAGAAAGATGGTTCTCTCAGGCTATGCATCGATTACCAGCGATTGAATCAACTCACAATTAAAAACAAGTATCCGTTGCCGCGTATTGATGAGCTCTTCGATCAGCTTTCAGGAGCAGAATATTTCTCTAAGATTGACCTCAGATCAGGTTATCATCAGCTTAGAATTAAATAAGAAGACATTTATAAATCCGCTTTTCGAAGTCGTTATGGCCACTATGAATTCGTGGTAATGCCATTCGGATTAACTAATGCCCCGACAGCATTCATGCAACTTATGAACAGTGTCTTCCAGCCATATCTGGACCAATTTATCGTCGTCTTCATTGATGATATCTTGATATATTCCAAGATAAAGGAGGAACATGAAGAATATTTGAAAATAGCTTTGCAAACACTTAAAGAACATAAACTCTATTCCAAGCTAAATAAATGCGAATTCTGGCTCAAGAAAGTTTCATTCCTAGGCCACATTATTTCAAAAGAAGGTATTGCAGTGGATCCTTCTAAAGTAGAAGCTGTCAAGAATTGGAGTCGGCCAACGACTGTATCAGAAGTACGGAGTTTCTGGGTCTAGCTGGTTATTATAGAAGATTCATTAAAGATTTTTCAAAGATTACAGTTCCTTTTACTAGACTCACGAGAAAAGAAAATCCTGAAGAGGCGAAATCTCACGCTGGTTCCTGAGCGGGCTGGTAATCACCAAGTTAATGAACTGTAAGATAGGGAAACGGGTCAGAGGGCCCAGGGGGATTCCCTGGGGCAAAACCCTCCGACGCTCAAGTCAGTAGAGCAATGGTGGGAGCAGCGATAGGGAGGAGAAGGTGAAGGCGCGAGATCCCTCTCCACCAATGGGATGAAGTGATCCTTGCTCAGGAATTAGGGGTGGATAAATGCCCTTTTGGACTTACCTTTCACCGGAGGGTATCCCAGGTTTAAATAGTGCGTCGCCCTCTGGAGTCCTGCAAGCTGAGAGGTCTCCGGTGGAGGTTACGTCCTCGTCGTGGGCTTTTATGGCCTCATCGTGGGGGCGTTATCCTCGCGGGGAAGCCGGAGCTCCTGGACTTCTTAGCGTCCGGCCCGCTGTGGACTCTAACGGCTGCAGTGATGAACATTTTATCAGTCGTACCGAGCTTAGGGGGGCCGGCCCTATCGAGCGATAGGCCTAGCTCGGTGAGGAGATGGGTCAGACAGACCGGCTAGCGCTTCCCCCCTTCGTGCCTAGGGAAAGCTCGTGCGCGGGTCTTCCTGTGACTTGACCGAGGCTCGGGCTCTCCGAGCCTTGGGGCTGCCTAGGAGAGTTGTTTCCTCGAGCATTGTTTTATTGGGCTTTTCCGAGTGGGCCCTGTGGGCTGTCACTTGGACGAGCTTGCCTCGTTGGGCTTTGTTGGGCCTAGTTGGGTCTGCTCTTTGAGTGGGCTGCAGGAATCCCCCTCTCCACTTGTCCCCCTCCTACTCCCGAGCCAAGGAGGCTCGGTTGAGTAGTTTTTCGAGGCTTTGGACCGGCGTGGCTGGGTGGGTGGAATCCTGTTGGCGTTATGAAGCCACTTGTAGTGATCGCCTGGGCCTGTAGTAATAATGATCCTGACGGATTTGAAATGAAGGGGCCCCCTTTTTCTCGGAGGTTGAAACGGCGCGCCGCCACCCGCGAGGGTTTATAGGCGTAGGGCGATGCTCGTTCCTCCCAGTCTTTTTAGGGTTTTTGGCCTTTCCTCCATTTCTTTGCTTCTGTGGCTCCTTGATGCGCCGTGAAGATACAGCGGGGGAGCAAGCTTTTGCGGCGGCATTTGAGGAGCTGGTGCGTATAACCGTGGAGGCAATCCGGCAGCTTCCTTCTCCCCCAGAGTCTTTGGGCTCTAGTGATGGTTCTTCTTCCAGCTCGATGGCGGATCTGCGCTCGAAAATCGAGCAGGTGAGGCGGGAGCCCGTCCCCAATCGCAGCGAGTTGGGGGAGGCTGATGTGAAGAAACTGGAGCATCGGTTTCGCCTGCCTCTCCGATATAGCTTTGTAGCTGCTGCCCCATACGAAACGAGCTTGGATAGCCGCACGAGCCATATTTATACTTTTCTCCTGACGTGGAAGAGCGGATTCTGCCTCCCCTTCGAGCCTTTCGTCTTGAAGCTTCTCAATTTTTTCATGTTGGCGCCTGTTCAGCTGGTGGCCAACTCGTATCTCCTGCTCTCTGCCTTTTGGATCCTCTGTCGCCTACAGGGGGTTCCCCCGTCGCTGGATCTTTTTCATTATTTCTTCGAGCTGAAGGCACATCCGTCGGCGGGAAAAGGCTTCTATTTTATTCAAGCGCGCAGGAATCAGAGCTGTATTCCGCTGGCGGCGAAGGATTCTTCACACAAAGGGTGGAAGAGGCAATTTTTCTGGGTGAAGGCGGAAGCAGTGGATGAGTCCTGGAGGTGCCAGGTTATGCCCAACTTCCATCCAAATCTTCCCCCACGACAGGAGGAGTTCCTCGCCGACGTGGAAGAGTACGCCGCTCGCTTGTTGACAAATCACCGGTCGACAGAGGAGCTGGTGACGCTGGAGAACGTGGAGCAGTATCTGCTTACACAGCTCAAGCCATCAGGTACCATTCTTCGGATTCTTCTGCGGGGTCGGAGGGTCACCTTTTCGCTTCCTAACCGAACCTTCTTCTTCATTGCAGACATCCGGTGGGAGCCCTTGGAAGAGGTCACCGAGGTCGTCGATCTTGGGGATGACTCGGCGGCCGATGAGCCTGTCGCTCCCGCGGGTCATTCCCAAGCCCGGGATAAGGGCAAGGGGGCAGCCTTTGAGGGATCTTCGCGGCCATGCGGGGCGAAGCGCAAGGATCCCCTGGAGGGAAAATTGCGGGAAGCCACGAAGGCCAAGAAGGCTGGCCATACTACCATTGCCGGGGGCGATTCTGGCTCGGCGGCGCTCCCCTCTCGGGGGCAAGGTGGGGCCGACCCTTCCGGGCCAGCTCCCCCACCTACCAGGCGAGAGGGGGCCGAAGAGACCAGGGGCCCCTCAGAGGGCGGAGATGGGTCGGTTCTCCCCTCCCCGGGGACGGAGGGGACCGGTGCTGAAGCAGCCGGCGTCGAGACCGGGAGACCGGTCAAGGTCGGCGCTGTCTCGGGCGGTGAGGCACGGGCCGAGATAGATAGGGATGGGGGTTCGCCCGCGAGGGCGTCGTAACCCTAAGTGCTCGAAGTTCCTGGTGCGGTCGATCCCGTGACGTCGGTCGAGGTTGGGGGTTCGCCCGGGGAGGCGTCGCAACCCCAACCGACCGTGGCGCGCGGGGCGGTCGGCCCCGTCGCTCGGGCCGAACCTTCTGGCGGGGCGTCTGGTGGGGAGCGGATCTCCATGTCGGAGGCTTTGGAAAGGCTCGGCATTTCGGGCGACCTGTACCGGGTTTACCGAGAGGTTGCCGCAAAGACGAGGGTGGGAGACAAGCGCCACTCCCACTCTGGCGTCCTCGACGTCCTCATGGAGGGCGGCCTAGTCATGGCTCGGTCGGCGGCCTTGATGGCGGAGACGTACGCTCGGACGGAGGCGGAGCGATCGAATCTCACCTCGGCCCTCGGGGGGTGCGAGAGGAAACTGGCCCGCCTCAGCGAGGAGCATGAGGGGCTCCGACGGGAGTTCTCCGCGATCAGGGACTTGGCACGGGCGAGCCGGATAGAAACCGAGGCGCTGACTGAGCAGTTGGCTAAGGCCTGGGAGTCGCTCGAGAGGAAGGTCAAACTCTTGGAAGAGGAGCGTCTGCGTCACCTCGAGCTGGACGGTCGCTAGGAGCTCGAACATGCCGAGCTACTGGACCGGGCGGAGGTAGCGGAGCGCCTTCATTCCGTGGCCGAGGCGGACCGAGTCCGGGCGGAGAGGCGGTCGAGCGAGGCCGAGCGAGGGATGGTCACGGCAGAGGAACGCCTGGCAGGAGCAGAGGAGCGTGAGGTCGAGGCGGAGCGGGCTCGGGTCGAGCTCATTGGAAGGACGGAGCAGATCGAGGCGGAGGCGATCGAGCGGTATAGAAGCTCGGACGCTTACTCAGCCGACCTGGAGAGAGCCGCCCTACCATACTACGAGGTAGCGCTTCGCCGGGGCGCCCGAAAGGGGTTTAAGCAGGGTTATCGTCAGGCGGTGGACTACGCTTTCGATCAAGACTCCGGGATCGAGTTCCCTTTGGGCCAGAGCTATGACTCGGATGAGTCGGTTTCTAGCTCCTCTGCGTCGAGCGGGGAAGATCCAGAGGAGTCTCCTCCGGCGGGGTCACCAACTCTGGATGTCTCGGGAGGGCTCGCGACCGAGACAGTTCTCGCACAGGCGAGGTCAGTGCCCGGGTCGGCTGTCACCGAGGGTGCCGGGGGTGACGCGCCTACTTCCGCCGCTCCCGAGCTTCAAAGTGAGCCCGAGGCCTGATGTATTTTACCTTATTTTGCCCCTTTCTCCTGTTTGTCTCTCTTTCCTCCTTTAGAGAGTTTCCTCTTTATGCGATAATGAATGACTTACTTGTTTGATCGCCATCCTTGCCGTGATTTGGCTGGAGTATATGAAGTAGTTGAAAGTGCCGATATGTCCTGCGTTGTTTTCGCATGCTGATTTGGTAGGCTTCTAACGGGGTGTCTTTCCGTTCCCTCACGCTTTGAATGCCAGGCCGCTTCGTGACTCCCGCTAGGGCGGGAAACGAGGAGTTGGAGGTGACCATTCAGGGGAGAAATCCTTTGGCGTGTTTTTGAGGGGGGAGTCATTTAAGGCGCGTAGCCTCCCTTGGCCTATAAGAAGGACCGAAGGGTGCCCCTTCCTCTTTACCGCTTGCGATTTTCTCTAACAGTCTTTCCTCACTCCTTCTTCTTCACTCTGCGTTGTGCCGTTGCATTCAGAGCATGGAGGATCCTTCGGAGGGTGACGCCGCCGACGATGGGGAGCAGAGGGCTCTTGCCATCCCAGCTTGTCGGACGGGTCCCACGGTCGCCGCGCGGGTTTGAGACGGGTCCGACGGTCGCCGCGCGGATCTGGAGAGGGCTTCGACGTGCGAGGGCACGGCTCTTGCCCCTTCTCAGTCCTGACGTGGCTTCCGGGCGGGCACCGAGGCGGAGGACGGATGGGGGTATCAGTGATGCCTGCCGCCACTCCCCCTCTGCATGGGGGGGGAGGCGCATCAAGTTCCCACCTCACCGAAACCTTCCTCCGTCTGCAGCCTCTTTCTCCCTCTTCTGCTCTTCATTTCTTTTACTCTTCGGAGGCTGCTTGCTCTCTGTTCCCTTCCACGGAGTTGGTAGGTTGGGAAAGAGGGGGTCTTCACGGCGCTCCTTCTCCCTGGCCTCTATCAACTTGGAAGGTAGCCTTCCCCAACTTTAGAAGGTGGTTATCTTTCTCTGCAGTCCCTCTGTCACCTTTGTCAGGGGTCATCTGAGCCAACTGGATTGGCCCCCTCTTGTCCGAGCCAGTTTCTACGCGAGGCAGAGTGAGTGGCTAGACGCGAGGAGATCGAGATCGAGTCAACCGAGCGATGACCCCTTGCAGCGGTGTTAGACGGATTTTCTTACTTTTTGCCATGCAATGTACTGGCCTTCGCCTTTCTGATGTATCAATAGTTTTGAATGAAAAGGAATTTATTTCGTCCTTCTTGTTGTACAATTTCAAAAATAGAATTTGCGTAGTGCGGCTGCGTTCCATGTCCGAGGAATGGGATCCCCTTCCATTATTACTAACCTGTACTGTAAGACCCCAGATAATTAATAAGGAATAAAATATTCCAAACGAATAAAAATAATTGATATATATAATTAGAGGTACTTAATAAACGTAAAACCATCCAAGAGAAATACATAAAATTGGGCCAAAATGAAATAACGCCCTTCCTTAAGGCGCTAATTAAATAACGCCCTCTCTTAAGGCGTTAGTTGTATAAATAACGCCCTGATCATGGGCGCTAATTCATACCAAAAAAAAATAGAAATTTAGCGCCAAATTTTGGAAAATGTAAAAGACGACCCTAGTTAAGGCGTCATTTTATAAAAACACGCCCTCTGGTGAGGGCGCTACTTAATAAAAAGACGCTCTTGTCTCAGACGTCTCTTTCCCCGAGAGTTAAATTAAGGCATGATCGTTCGCTGCATGGCCTGTGTTAGGGTCCTCCGATGCAAATGGGAGCAGGCGGCTGCTATCTTGGAAGGGGTGAGGTCCATGCATAGAAGGTTTAAAACCGTACCAATCTTGATCAAAAATCCCTTCCGTATCAGAGCATTTGAATCCCCCAGAACCCACACAACCCTATAAAACTACGTCTTCGTCGATCGTAGCAACGTTACTGCTGCATCGACGCCATCATGCTACTGCGAATGCAAGTGAGGAAGGCTTCTCCCTCTTCTTCATTCTTCTTCCTACTGACGAACGTGTGAAGGCGTTCCTCTGCTTCCCCTTCATCCTGCTGAGGCCTGCACTAGACCACGAGCATTCATCGTCATCATTTTCTTCCTCCTGTGAACCACGAAGTGCATTCTTCATCCTGCTGTTGTTTGAGACAGACCATCGTAAAAGCTTCAGACCTTCATCCTGTTCACCAGATCATCCACCTCTGTTATCTCAAGTCTCGTAGCCCAAACAAGCATAAATCATGATCATATTGTAGGTTTTCTCAAGAAACGTAGCCCAAACTAGCATAGATTATGTAATAATATCATCCATGATCTCATGCATATAGTCTTATTGCATTTTCAAAGGTTCTGTAAGATTTTAAAATAAGCGACCCTGCCAAGGGTGCTAATTTAAAATAAGCGACCCAGCCCAGGGCGCTAATTCAAGATCTGACGCCCTACCCAGGAGTCGTCAATTCTTTGAAATTATTAAATACTCATGTTTAAAAATTGTATATCTATGAAACCATGAATCCAATCTAATGCATGATTATACCCCTTGAATCCTGCTATTTTTCTTGTCCTGACCATGTAACTTGTTGTCCCAAAATTGTATTATCTGGAGATTTTCACTGTTCATGTTAAATCTTGGATGAACTTGAATTAACGACCTGATATAGGCCGTCTCTTATAGAACTGACGCCCCACCAAAGGGCGCTAATTTAAAAGTAACGCCCCTGTCCAAGGCGCATTTTTGTTAAAATTCCAGAATATAGAAATTCTTGAAAAATATAATTATATAATGGATGACCACTGTATAAGTCGTCAAATTATAAATAAACGCCCCTGTAAAAGGCGTTAATTTGATACGTAATGACTTAGATTAAGTCACTAATTTCCTGTGTAATTATTTCATACTACTTTCTGTGAACCGAGGGTTTCTATATCTATATATACATACATATATATATATATATATATATATATATATATATATATATATATATATATATATATATATATATATATATATATATATATATATATATCAGCACTATGTTCCATTCCGTGAATATAGTCCCATGTTTCACGATGGTTATCGCATTACCCCTCAATTCTCGGTGACCTACAAGCTCTCCATTGGACATTCCGTTCCTTTGGACTAGCAAGTTAGTCATAGAGACCTCCGTAAGACTCCTCGAGCCTTGGATTCCCTCAAGGCCGACTGAGCAGGTTGTACCATAAAAACCCTTTACACTATTTTACCATGTCACTCTTTAGAAACATGGTTTACCGGCCCTCATGATATGCTATGTGGATATCATGAGTATATTCTTAATGGAATGTGGACATCATATCATTGATATGCTGTTCTTGTGGACCTCAATTCTATATCAAATGGGTGACCATCCATGTATATGGATACCTATTTGTTATGGTACCCAATTGGGGAACTAAATCTACCCAGTTTTATCGACACTCATGATTATACCGTCATTATCGATTTTTGAACTCTAAAAGCTATTTCCTTGAATTCCGTGGAACCTATCCATAAATCTATCTTGATATCTTACATGAGTTTGTTCTCGGAATTCCTTGGCTATACATAAAGTGGTTGTCTAGATATTACATGTAACAATGTCAGCGCATATAGGCCCGATCTGGTCCTGGGAGGAGCACCCGAAAGTACTTGTGCCCATGGGAGTTATATTGATCACGGTGTGACATTGCACCAAAGTACTTGCTTGAATCTATGACATCTCCACTATATCTCTATCTCTCTCTCGCGTGCTTGACTTGACATGACTTGCATGGCCCGAAATGGGCAAAGTACTTGCTTGTTAATAGCCATTATTTCATGACATGAAAGACTTTGTTGATATACTTGGTACTCATTCAAATACTTGAATACTTGAAATTCCCTATCTTGGATCAACAGCATATGTTATTTCCTCTCGTTATCCTGTTCAATTCCATAACATTTTATTTTACATGTTTTACATATAGACTTGCATTTTCATTTGAAAAAGTTAATCACTTAAACAAATTGCTAGTTCTTGAGATATAATTCCTACTGAGCGTTCGCTCATCTAGTTCCTTTCCCCAACCTTTCAGGTAATACGGACCCTGATTCGGACTCAGATGGGCAGGAGCAAGAGTGACGAGCATAGAACCTGCAAGCGTCATGCGGCTACTACCATTTATCGTGTCTTGTCATCCTTAGTTTATTCTTGGAGTTTTGTCGTTGGATATGGTGTGATGTCAATGTGTTGTAATAATTAAGGCTTATGGGCCTGGTTCGAATTATTAAGTCTTGGAGTATGTGACTTTATTTATGGGTTTGTTATTATCACTGGTATCAGTGTTTGATTATGTTTCAAAAGCTCATCTTATTGTGCACTCTATTTTGATGTCAAAATTCTACTTGCTCTGATTGACATGATTGATATAAACTCGTCGCATTCTCCCGGGTTCCTTCCGCGCTCGGGGCGTGACAGTTTTTGTGGTATCAGAGCCTAGGATTTCAAGTCCTAGGAAACCCAAGTCTAAGGATAGGTCTATCCCAAACCGTGAGGATGGGTAGTGCCGTGGGTATAAGTCCTTATAGGGCATCCGACTACAAATTTCAACATGAAACTAATTAAGGTCGACTCTTTGTAGGGCTATGGCTGCTGAACGCGCACAATGGCGTGAGATGCAACGAACTGTTCAGGGCCTGACCCAGGCCTTGCAACAAGTGGCTCAAGGTGGGGCACACCATGGAGCTGGCGACCTCCATCGGAGTTTTAGGAACCTCAACCCTCCGAGGTTCGCAGGATCATCAAACCCTGAGGATGCAGAGAATTGGATAAAAGAGATCGAACGGATCTTCTGCGTCATGCAATGCGCAGATGATGAAAGGGTGCTTCTAGCCACGTTCCAACTGGAACGGGACGCTCGTGCTTGGTGGGAGTCTGTTGAGGCCACCTTACCCGAAAATCATGTTACTTGGGTCGAATTTGTCGAGCACTTCAATAGCAAGTACTTCTCCGACTGTGTTCAGGAGAAAAAGGTCGCGGAATTTGCTGCCTTGAAGCAACGATCCCTGTCGGTAGCTGACTATGAAGCCCAGTTCTCCCGATTATCTAGATATGCACCACATTTAGTGTGCACTGAAAAGATGAAAGCAAGGAGGTTCTTGAATGGGTTACGACCCCAGTATATCACCCAGCTCGCTCCCTTGGATATCCAAGTATACTCAGAGATGGTACGTCGTACCCAGTTGCTAGAAGACGCCACGGAACTGTCTGACAAAGTCCGTGGTAAGGATAAAAGGGAGAATGTTACAAGCCCCAACACTTTTAAACCATCTTTTAAGAAGCGGACCAATAATGGAGGCGAACCCTCCAAAGAGAAAAAAATCAAGAAGGGCAACAACAAACCTTTCTCCATCACGGCACCGCCTAAGGAGAATTGTAAATATTGCGACAAGCCGGGTCATTAGGCTGCGGAATGCTGGAGAAGGCTTGGAGCATGCCTTCATTGTGGGAGTAAAGAACACCGTATTCCCGATTGTCCGATGATGAACGAGCAAAGTGAGCCGGAGACAAAGGAAGAGAAGCGTCCGGCAAAGAAGCAAGGACGTTTACAAGCTCTCCAAGAGACGGAACCAACCGAGGGTGGGTTGGTGGAAGGTATTTTGATTGTCTGCTCTAAATCTGCTCAAGTACTGTTTGATACTGGCGCCACACATTCTTTTGTTTCAAAGAAATTTGCTGCTTCATTCTCTATGGAATCCGAATGGATAGACTTGGTAATTTCTACCCCGTTAGAGAATGAGTCTGATGTCACTTTCCATTACCCAAATTGCAAGGTTATAGTTAAAGGTCACAACTTACCTGCAGATTTAATATGCTTAGACTTAAAGGAGTACGATGTAATTTTAGGGGCCGATTGGCTATCCACCCACCGGGCAACTGTAGACTGTCGAAATGGAAAAGTAACTTTTGTGGATTACCCGGAGTTAACTTACGTTACTCTCCGGAAGAGATCACCAGTCATCTCTGCTCTTCGAGCCCATAAACTTATCAACAAAGGATGCGAGGCATTCTTAGCATTTGTAACTGCCATAGAGGCTAAGGTAGCTAGACTAGAAGACATTCTAGTGGTTCGGGAGTTCTCCGATGTTTTCCCTGAAGATTTGCCTGGTTTGCCACCAGAGAGAGAGGTCTCGTTCACTATAGACCTTGTTCCGGGTGCCGAACCTGTTTCCAAAGCACCCTACAGAATGTCCCCCGCAGAATTAAAAGAATTGAAGGAGCAGCTTATGGAGCTATTGAAGAAAGGATTTATTAGACCAAGCACTTCCCCATGGGGAGCACCAGTGTTGTTCGTCAAGAAGAAGGATGGATCGATGAGGCTGTGCATCGATTATCGGCAGCTGAACCACCTCACTATCAAGAATAAATATCCACTGCCGAGGATTGATGAACTCTTTGATCAGATTTCTGGAGCAAAGTATTTCTCAAAAATTGATCTTCGATCAGGTTATCACCAATTGAGGATCAATGATGAGGATATTCACAAAACTGCATTCCGAAGCAGGTGCGGGCATTATGAATTTACTGTTATGCCTTTTGGACTAACAAATGCCCCTGAAGCTTTTATGCAGCTTATGAATAGCATCTTTAGACCACATCTGGACAAATTTATTGTGATTTTTATCGATGATATCTTGATATATTCAAAGTCTGAAGAGGAGCATGAAGTGCATTTAAGAATAGCATTACAGATATTGAGGGATAATCAATTATATGCCAAATTTAGCAAATGCGAGTTTTGGCTGGAAGAAGTGTCCTTCTTAGAACATGTAATTTCAAAAGATGGAATCTCAGTGGACCCCGCAAAGGTTGGAGCGGTAAAGAATTGGGAACAACCAACAAATGCAACAGAAATTAGGAGTTTCCTTGGTCTTGCTGGTTATTACCGGCGTTTTATTAAAAACTTCTCGAAGATTGCAGTACCACTCACCAGGCTGACTCGCAAGGAAGTGCCATATGAGTGGAATGAGGAATGTGAACAAAGTTTCCAAACGTTGAAGGACCATTTGACCACTGCTCCAGTCTTGGCCCTTCCTATTGAAGGAGAGAAGTATGAGGTATATACCGATACTTCCGGTATTGGCCTCGGTTGTGTGTTAATGCAACAGGGAAGAGTTATTGCGTACTCTTCTAGGCAGTTGAAGAAGCATGAGGAAAACTACCCGGTGCATGACTTGGAGTTGGCCGCGGTAGTATTTGAACTAAAAATCTGGAGACACTATCTCTACGGAGAATAATTCACAGTATTCTCCGATCATAAGAGCCTCAAATATCTATTCTCTCAGAAGGAGCTTAATATGAGGCAACGACGATGGCTAGAATATTTAAAGGACTTTGATTTCACTATTCATTATCACCCCGGTAAAGGGAATTCGGTAGCCGACGCCTTGAGTCGAAAGCCGAGAACCCTTATAGCTAGCTGTATGATACGGGAATGGAAACTATTAGAGGAGTTCTCTAGATTAAATATATGCACGGACCAGAAAGATGGGTGTATTACACTCTCTCACAAGAGTGTGCATCCAGATTTGCTATCCGAAATCAAAAAGTTGCAAGATGAAGATCCTGGAATGATTGAACTCAGGGAGAAACTAGATCAAAGAATCTGGTTCAAGATAGCAATTGATGGAAGACTAATGTTTCAGGAAAGGACATGTGTTCCGGACTGTCCTGAGTTGAAAAGGAAGATTCTAGATGAAGCTCACCGCTCTAGGTATACCATTCATCCTGGAGCAACTAAGATGTACAAAGATCTAAAAAGAACTTTCTGGTGGCCGAACATGAAGAGGGAGGTAGCGGACTTTGTGTCTCGCTGTCTCACGTGCCAACAAGTGAAAGCGGAACACCAAAGGCTCACCGGAAAGTTACACCCCCTTGATATTCCCAAATGGAAATGGGAAGAAATTGGTATGGATTTCATCATGGGATTGCCTAAATCTAGAGGCGGACATGATGGTATTTGGGTAATCATCGACCGACTGACCAAGTCGGCGCATTTCTTGCCCATTAAAAGTCGATGGTCGGTTGATGTTTTGGCCGCATTATATATTAAGGAGATCGTGAGATTGCATGGAGTCCCAACATCAATCGTGTCTGACCGAGACCCTCGCTTCACTTCTCATTTCTGGAAGTGTCTACAACACTCTTTGGGGACGAAGCTCAACTTCAGTACTGCTTTCCATCCCCAGACCGACGGTCAGACCGAGAGAACAAACCAAATAGTTGAAGACATGCTACGGGCTTGTATTATTGACTTTGGCGGAGGCTGGCATGATCATTTGCCCCTAGCCGAGTTTGCATACAACAATAGTTACCAAGCCAGTATACAGATGGCTCCATTTGAAGCCTTGTACGGCAGGAGTTGCCGATCTCCTATATGCTGAGATGAGGTTGGCGAGAAACAACTACTAGGGCCTGATATGGTAAGAAATACAACAGAGAAGGTTGAACTTATCCGAGAAAGACTCAAAGTAGCACAATCCCGACAGAAATCTTATGCAGATAATAGAAGAAGGGAATTAGAGTTCCAAGTCGGAGACCATGTTTACCTCAAGGTCTCACCCGGTCGAGGAATAAGGAGGTTCAGAGTTAAAGGCAAGCTCACACCAAGATTCAATGGTCCATTCAAAATATTGGCAAGAGTGGGCGAGGTAGCCTATCGTCTTGCTTTGCCTCCTCAATTGTCGGAAGTGCACAACGTGTTCCACATTTCCATGCTGAAGAAGTATGTACACGACCCTTTCCACGTCATTAATCATAGTAATTTGGTAATTCAGAGGGACTTCACATACGAACAGAAGCCAATGAAGATTCTTGATCGAGAGGTCCGAGTCGTAAGAAACAAGACCATTCCCGTGGTAAAAGTACAGTAGAATAGATGCTCGGAACAAGAAGCTACATGGGAAACTGAGGAATCTATGCGAAGAAGATATCCAGAATTGTTCAAAATCGTAAGTACTCTATACCCTCCATGTCTCCATTTCACGCAATTGAATTTGGGGACCAAATTCTTTTAAGTGGGGGTAGGTGTAAGACCCCAGATAATTAATAAGGAATAAAATATTCCAAACGAATAAAAATAATTGATATATATGATTAGAGGTACTTAATAAACGTAAAACCATCCAAGAGAAATACATAAAATTGGGACAAAATGAAATAACGCCCTTCCTTAAGGCGCTAATTAAATAACGCTTTCTCTTAAGGCGTTAGTTGTATAAATAACGCCCTGATCATAAGCGCTAATTCATACCAAAAAAAAAATAGAAATTTAGCGCCAAAATATGGAAAATGTAAAAGATGACCCTAGTTAAGGCGTCATTTTATAAAAACACGCCCTCTGGTGAGGGCGCTACTTAATAAAAAGACGCTCTTGTCTCAGACGTCTCTTTCCCCGAGAGTTAAATTAAGGCATGATCGTTCGCTGCATGGCCTGTGTTAGGGTTCTCCGATGCAAATGGGAGTAGGCAGCTGCTATCTTGGAAGGGGTGAGGTCCATGCATAGAATGTTTAAAACCTTACCAATCTTGATCAAAAATCCCTTCCGTATCTGAGCATTTGAATCCCCCAGAACCCACACAACCCTATAAAACTACGTCTCCGTCGATCGTAGCAACGTTACTGCTGCATCGACGCCATCCTGCTGCTGCGAATGCAAGTGAGGAAGGCTTCTCCCTCTTCTTCATTCTTCTTCCTGCTGACGAACGTGTGAAGGCGTTCCTCTGCTTCCCCTGTCATCCTGCTGAGGCCTGCACTAGACCACGAGCATTCATCGTCATCATTTTCTTCCTCCTGTGAACCACGAAGTGCATTCTTCATCCTGCTGTTGTTTGAGACAGACCATCGTAAAAGCTTCAGACCTTCATCCTGTTCACCAGATCATACACCTCTGTTATCTCAAGTCTCGCAGCCCAAACAAGCATAAATCATGATCATATTGTAGGTTTTCTCAAGAAACGTAGCCCAAACTAGCATAGATTATGTAATAATATCATCCATGATCTCATGCATATAGTCTTATTGTGTTTTCAAAGGTTCTGTAAGATTTTAAAATAAGCGACCCTGCCAACGGCGCTAATTTAAAATAAGCGACCCAGCCCAGGGCGCTAATTCAAGATCTAACGCCCTGCCCAGGAGTCGTCAATTCTTTGAAATTATTAAATACTCATGTTTAAAAATTTTATATCTATGAAACCATGAATCCAATCTAATGCATGATTATACCCCTTGAATCCTGCTATTTTTCTTGTCCTGACCATGTAACTTGTTGTCCCAAAATTGTATTATCTGGAGATTTTCACTGTTCATGTTAAATCTTGGATGAACTTGAATTAACGACCTGATACAGGCCGTCTCTTATAGAACTGACGCCCCACCAAAGGGCGCTAATTTAAAAGTAACGCCCCTGTCCAAGGCGCGTTTTTGTTAAAATTCCAGAATATAGAAATTCCTGAAAAATATAATTATATAATGGACGACCACTGTATAAGTCGTCAAATTATAAATAAACGCCCCTGTAAAAGGCGTTAATTTGATAAGTAATGACTTAGATTAAGTCACTAATTTCCTGTGTAATTATTTCATACTGCTTTCTGTGAACCGAGGGTTTCTATATATATATATATATACATATATATATACATATATATATATATATATATGTATATGTATACATATATATATATATATATATATACATATATATATATCGGCACTATGTTCCATTCCGTGAATATAGTCCCATGTTTCACGATGGTTATCGCATTACCCCTCAATTCTCGGTGACCTACAAGCTCTCCATTGGACATTCCGTTCCTTTGGACTAGCAAGTTAGTCATAGAGACCTCCGTAAGACTCCTCGAGCCTTGGATTCCCTCAAGGTCGACTGAGCAGGTTGTACCATAAAAACCCTTTACACTATTTTGCCATGTCACTCTTTAGAAACATGGTTTACCGGCCCTCATGATATGCTATGTGGATATCATGAGTATATTCTTAATGGAATGTGGACATCATATCATTGATATGCTGTTCTTGTGGACCTCAATTCTATATCAAATGGGTGACCATCCATGTATATGGATACCTATTTGTTATGGTACCCAATTGGGGAACTAAATCTACCCAGTTTTATCGACACTCATGATTATACCGTCATTATCGGTTTTTGAACTCTAAAAGCTATTTCCTTGAATTCCGTGGAACATATCCATAAATCTATCTTGATATCTTACATGAGTTTGTTCTCAGAATTCCATGGCTATACATAAAGTGGTTGTCTAGATATTACATGTAACAATGTCAGCGCATATAGGGCCCGATCTGGTCCTGGGAGGAGCACCTGAAAGTACTTGTGTCCATGGGAGTTATATTGATCACGGTGTGACATTGCACCAAAGTACTTGCTTGAATCTACAACATCTCCACTATATCTCTATCTCTCTCTCGCGTGCTTGACTTGATTGACTTGACATGACTTGCGTGGCCCGGAATGGGCAAAGTACTTGCTTGTTAATAGCCATTATTTCATGACATGAAAGACTTTGTTGATATACTTGGTACTCATTCAAATACTTGAATACTTGAAATTCCCTATCTTGGATCAACTGCATATGTTATTTCCTCTCGTTATCCTGTTCAATTCCATAACATTTTATTTTACATGTTTTACATATAGACTTGCATTTTCATTTGAAAAAGTTAATCACTTAAACAAATTGCTAGTTCTTGAGATATAATTCCTACTGAGCGTTCGCTCATCTAGTTCCTTTCCCCAACCTTTCAGATAATACGGACCCTGATTCGGACTCAGATGGGCAGGAGCAAGAGTGACGAGCGTAGAACCTGCAAGCGTCATGCGGCTACTACCATTTATCGTGTCTTGTCGTCCTTAGTTTATTCTTGGAGTTTTGTCGTTGGATATGGTGTTATGTCAATGTGTTGTAATAATTAAGGCTTATGGGCCTGGTTCGAATTATTAAGTCTTAGAGTATGTGACTTTATTTATGGGTTTATTATTATCACTGGTATCAGTGTTTGATTATGTTTCAAAAGCTCATCTTATTGCGCACTCTATTTTGATGTCGAAATTCTACTTGCTCTGATTGACATGATTGATATAAACTCGTCGCGTTCTCCCGGGTTCCGTCCGCGCTCGGGGCGTGACATGTACGCACCTTTCCCGAGCATCTCGACCACTCGGTAGGGGCCTTCCCAGTTAGGGGACAGCTTGCCCGCCGCCTCTAGTGGTCGAGAGGCTTCGACTTTTCTGAGGATGAAGTCTCCCGGTTGGAAGTGTCTACTTCGGACTCTGGTGTTGTAGTATCGAGTGAGGCGTCGCTGGTATTTCGTCGCTCGGATGCTGGCAAAATCCCGGAGTTCATCGGCTAGGTCGAGGTTCTCGAGTAACTTTTGGTTGTTTTCCTCGAGCGAGTAGCGGATGACTCGGAGAGACGGGTTGGCGATCTCTAATGGAATGACGGCCTCAGTGCCGTACACCAACTGAAAAGGACTTTCACCGGTTGCCGTCCTGGGAGTCATTCTGTGCGACCACAGTACGCTAGGCAATTCCTCGAGCCAACTACCCTTGGCTTTGCCGAGTCTAATCTTTATGCCTTTCAAGATAGTCTTATTGGCATTTTCGACCCGCCCGTTGGCCTGAGGGTGGGCGACCGAAGTGAAGTGGTTGCGGATGTTTAGGTCGGCACATCTGTCTCGGCAATATCGAGAATCGAATTACCGACCGTTATCGCTCACTATCACTCGGGAGATGCCGAAGCGACAAATGATCGATTTCCAGACGAAACTCCAGACGACTGTCTCGGTGATCCTTGCAGTGGCTTCGGCCTCGATCCATTTAGTGAAGTAGTCGATGGCGACGACGATGAACTTTTTCTGGGACTGAGCCGTGGGGAATGGTCTAAGAATGTCGATCCCCCACCGAGCAAAGGGACAAGGCTTGGCGAGGGTGACGAGTTCTATAGCCGGCTGATGGACCAAGTGGTCGAACCGCTGGCATCGGTCGCACTGTTGAGCATAGGTCGAGCAGTCGCACTGCAGGGTGGGCCACCAGTACCCCTGTCGTAACAGGATCCTGGCCAGTGACCTTGCCCCTGAGTGCGCTCCGCACAGGCCTTCATGAACCTCTTGGATGGCTCGGCTGGCTTCGTCGGGGTCGAGGCACTTCAAGAGAGGGTCGGCGAAAGACCTTCGGTAGAGTGTGTCGTCCAGGACGACGAAGCGCCGGGCTTGGTACTTCATTTGGCGTGCTTCCCGAGCGTCGGAGGGCTCTTGGGAGTCTCAAAGCCAAGACAGGTAGGGGGTGCCCCAGTCGCTCGGGATGGCCGAGTCAACAGCGAGGAGCTCCGAGTCAATGCTCAGGTGCTCTAGCTCTTCGAGGAGGATCGATCGGGTACCTTCTGGGTCTAGGGAGGAGGCCAATCGAGAGAGGACGTCCGCTCAGGAGTTTTCTTCCCGGGCTATTCGGACTACCTCGAATCCCTCAAATTGTTGGGCCAGGCTCCTGACCAGCTGGAGGTATTTGATCATGGGTGCCTCTCGAGCTTCGTCCTCGCCGTTGACCTAGCTTGCGACCAGTTGAGAGTCGGTGTGGATCCTGACTCGCTCAGCCCCCAACCGCCGGGCCATGCGCGCTCCCGATATAAGGGCCTCGTACTCGGAAGCGTTGTTGGACGCCTGAAAGTTGAATTTCAAGGCGTACTGCAGCTCCACTCCTTCGGGGGATCTTGGAAGGATCCCAGCACCACTACCGACTGAGTTGGAAGATCCTTCGACGTAAAGTTCCCAGGTTGGCCCGGGCATGGTCAGTAGTCTTTCTTCGGTCGGGATGGTGCTTTCGGCGATGAAGTAGGCGAGCGCTTGACCTTTTATAGCTGAGCGCGGGCGATACGAGATGTCGTAGGCCCCAAGAACAATGGCCCATTTGACGAGTCGCCCCGAGGCCTCGGGGTGGGCCAAAATTGTCACGTCCCGAGCGCGGAAGCCTGCCCGCGGCGCGACAGTGCTTTATATAGAACCAAAGCAAGCTAGAGATTCTAAGGGCTTCTACCTTAGACAAGTAAAAGAGCGCGCAAGCTAAACCTTTAATTTGATAATTCCGATGATTCTACAAATACAAGGATCAATTCATACCCTTTATTGATCTAACTCATACATACCGACATAGTTCAGATTACAACATTGACCCAACATAATGAAATTACAATAATAGGGGCAATTCTAATTCTACACTTATCACTCAGACTCATCCCCTCCTGGAATCGGGTCATCCTCCAAATCACCTGAAATGGTTAGATAACAACTGGATGAGCGAATCGCTCAGTAGGAATTACATCTCAAACCTTAACAGGCTTTAAGTGATTAATATTTCAATTCATGCATGCAGACAGTAGAGATCAAGGAATTTATAAAAATTGATGAGAGCAAGGAAAGCATATACATTCAATCTAACAGTAAGTGATACAAGACTGAACAAATAATGAACGACTGTAATTTGAAATCAGTAAGCAAGGTGAAACATGTACAGTAGGAATTGGCTATTTATATAACAATTCACTCAATGACATTTCAAGTCCAGTATTACCCCTTTTGGGGCCACGCAAGTATTGCCCTGTCCGGGCCAAGCAAGTGTTGATGGAATGTCTCAATTTAGCAAGTATTAGGACGCAATGCTAGACGCCCTCAAGCAAGAGATCTCTTCCCTTTGGTTTCGGGTGCTCCTCCCAGGACCGGACCGAGCCCTTTTGCCAGCATTTAAGTCATATTTTTGACATCCATTTCATTTATAGCGAATAAAGAATTTCAAGGCTAGGCTTGACCAGTAGGAAAATAAGGTGGAGTTGGAACGGAGTCCAAGGTGTATAATGACGAGTAATCCACGGATAACTGTGCGAGATTAGTACCTCCACTTTTATTGAATTTATCTCATTTTTCCTACTTTTTTTTTAAAGCATTCTCTCCATTAGAATAAAAATAACAAATTTAAGCATTTTCTCCATTTTTACCAAAAATATAATAATAATAATAATAACAGATTTAAGTATTTTCCCCCATTTTTACCCAAAATGTAATAACAATAAAAATAACAGGTTTAAGTCCATGTTGTTTTACTACTCCATGTCGTTTTTCATACCTCTCACTTGGCCAAAGGAGACAGCAACGATCTTGAGGTAACCTCCCCTTTTCAAGACTTTTCTAGCTCAGATTGGGAAGAAGCCTATTCAGATTTACTTGATACATATGAAAGAATAAGAAGGGAAAATAAAAGTTTGAAGAAGAAGGTTAATCAGTTCAATAATGACAGCAACTCAATTGCCAACAGAACTGAACTAGAATTGGAGATCACCACCTTGCAAAATAAACTGAATCAACACGAGATAGATGAAGAAAACGTCAAAGGGCTATTAGAAGAAAATGAAGTACTGAAAAACACAATTGACGAGTTAAAATTAAAGACTCAAGAATATGAACAGGAAACTAAGCTAACTCAAGAAAGAAACAACTCACTCAAGGAAGAAAACAGTCAACTTCTGAAAGAAATAGAAAGAATCCAAAGTGAACTGAAAAACAAACTGGAAACATTGAAAAAAAATGACTAAGGGTCAAGAAAACTTGAACGTTGTGTTGGGAATAAAAGTAAATTTTCAGAAAGAGGGGTTAGGGTACAACCCAACGGATAAAAAGGAATTCCAAATAAAAACTTTAAATAAAATAGCTGACTCTAAAGGAAAAGGCCCCTTGATAAACTTATATCAAAACAAACAAAAGGATATAGCTGAAAGCTCCTCTAAACAGATTAATGTCACCTTGGAAGAGAGGAATTCTAAAGGGAAAATGGATAATCCACATCAGTTTAAAAACAATAGTCATATCAGACGAGAAGTTCGAATTCACAGAAGTAACCAGACAAACAAAGCATTAAATCATGTTAACAAACACAAACCTGTAAAACAAGGTGTCTGGAAACAAGCTGGTCGATAACAGACCCCTCCTCTGTCGACCAGAGGCCCCTCCTCTGTCTACCAGAGGCTCAGCCAGAACAGACTGGTATCTGGAGAAACTATGGTGGTCGACAACAGACCCCTCCTCTGTCGACCAGAGGCTCAACCAGAACAGACTGGAAACAAGCTGGTCGACAACAGACCCCTCCTCTGTCGACCAGAGGCCCCTCCTCTGTCGACCAGAGGCTCAACCAGAACAGACTGGTATCTGGAGAAACTATGGTGGTCGACAACAGACCCCTCCTCTGTCGACCAGAGGCTCAACCAGAATAGACTGGAAACAAGCTGGTCGACAATAGACTTACCAGATGTCGACCATGACCAGACACGCAAATAGAACCCACAAACTTTCTCAGCTGAAACAGATAATTTGTGATGCAGGAATGTCTGGCAGCCAAAAAGGACTTGTTGGTGCTAGGAATTGAACCCTGGACCTCAGATTTGGGATGTGCTACTTAACCACTAGGCCATGTTACTTCCTTAAGTAATAAATACATCAATAAATATAGGGATTAAGATTTTGACTTATAACGTCAGAAATCTTTATTTATTTTATACTCAGGGTGCTACACTAAGTTTAACGGGTTAGATGAGTCTCCAATATATTAAATGATATTTTAACAGACAATTACTGTCATATGAATAGTAAAAGTGAATAGTGTTACGTTTTATTTTAAAGGAATTTTATGAAAATAATTATATAAAAAAATAGATGAAAATGAAAAATATATATCCCTCAAATTTCACATCAAGACCCCTCCAAATAAAAAAATTAAAAATCCTCAAAGATCATTACTCTTAACTTAACATAAAAACATAACTGTTTACGGTTTCCACAGGTACTCAGTTTAACAGGTTTCACTATACTAAGTACTAAGTGATAGTTTAATGTCATGGCATCTAACAGTTACTTAACAAGTTAATGCATTTAAATAATACCTTAATTAACTATGGGTTTTGTTAAAAATTGAGAAAACCTACTAACACATATTAATTATAGCTAATTCCTGCTAATTATTTCTAATATATGTTAATCCTTTCACTAATCTTTTTCGATTTAAGTGGGTACAGGCTATTTACTAGGCTGACATATGCTATGCAACAATAAATCACATGGAGATGCACTGCTTAGACACTAATTAACTAGTAGTTTAGTTAAAATTGAGAACACCTACCTGTTTGGATGGTAATTAGCGAAGGAAGAAGCTTCCCCAGCAACCTCCTCTCCTCCTAGTACGCAGCACAGAACCTCCCAACCTAGGCTCGTATCTCGAAGCTCTAACTAACACAATGGGAGAGCTAGGCCTATATTTAATCCCCTCTACTAGACAGGCTTAGGGGGGCAAGATCCGAAATTTCAGGATCTGGGATATGAGATAGTGACATGTGTTGGGGATAATGGAGGATAAGTGGCTTGGGAAATTTTGAATTTTTCCCCTTTTTCTTGGTGTCTAAGATGGCCACGTCGCCCCCTTAAATTGGGTTAAATTGAGATTTGGCAAAAGAATGTTGATGGGGTGTGTAGAACCCTAGTCTTTGGGTTGAAGGCAAGACACTTAACCACTACACTAGGAGGTCATTTTGTTAAGTAGATTCCCTTTACATTTGATAACTATGAGTTCCTATTTCTTTCATAAGTTTAATATATCATAAACTTAATCATAATTGTTATTTTTTTTCATAAACATTATTGTTATTATTAGTATTTGAAAATATTATTTATTTAATATTTTTATTTATTTATTTATTTTTATTTTTATTTTTTTTTGTACACGGGTGCTACACCTTCCCCTACTTAAAAGAATTTGGTCCCCAAATTCAACTGTATAGGGTAATTTGATCCCCAAATTCAACTGTATAGGGATAAATTCAACTACATAAGAGTACTGTGTAAAGGATAAGATACCTGCCAGCTAGAACAGTTCTGGGTATCTTCTCTTCATAGATTCCTCGGTTTCCCATGTTCCTTCTTGCTCCGAGCATCGATTCCATTGAACTTTAACCATAGGGATCGTCTTGTTCCTTAGAACTCGGGCTTCTCGATCGAGGATTCGCATCGGCTTTTGCTCACAGGTCAGATCCTTTTGAATCACCAAACTGGCGTGGTCGATGACGTGAGAAGGATCATGTACGTATTTCTTCAGCATAGAAACATGAAATACGTTGTGCACTTCCGAGAGTTGAGGAGGTAAGGCGATGCGATAGGCTACCTCACCCACTCTTTCCAATACTTCAAATAGACCGATGAATCTTGGTGTAAGTTTACCTTTAACACCAAATCTTCGGGTACCTCGACTGGGAGATACCTTGAGAAATACATGATCACCGTCTTGAAATTCCAAGTCCCTTCTTCTATTATCAGCATAAGATTTTTGTCTGCATTGAGCCACCTTGAGTCTCTCTCTGATAAGGAGAATCTTCTCAGTGGAATCTCTTACAATATCAGGACCTAGGAGTTGTCTTTCACCGACCTCCCCCCAGCATACCGGAGATCTACAGCTTCTACCATAGAGTGCTTCGAAAGGTGCCATTTGAATGCTGGCTTGGCAGCTGTTATTGTAGGCAAATTCGGCTAATGGTAAGTGGTCATGCCAACTCCCGCCGAAATCTATAATACAAGCTCGCAACATATCTTCAACAACCTGATTAGTCCTTTCCGTCTGACCATCTGTCTGGGGATGGAAAGCTGTGCTGAAATTAAGCTTCGTTCCCAGAGAGCGTTGTAGACTCTTCCAGAAGTGAGACGTGAAGCGAGGGTCTCGGTCAGATACTATAGACACAAGGATTCCATGGAGTCTAGTGACTTCCTTAATGTACAGAGCAGCGAGGATATCAACCGACCATCGACTCTTAATAGGTAAGAAATGAGCCGATTTAGTAAGACGATCGATGATTACCCATATGCTATCATATCCGCCCCTAGACTTAGGCAAGCCCATGATGAAGTCCATGCCGATATCCTCCCATTTCCACTTGGGAATATCCAGTGGATGCAGTTTCCCTGCGGGCTTTTGATGTTCGGCCTTCACCTGCTGGCAAGTCAAACATCGAGACACGAACTCTGCTATTTCCCTTTTCATGTTGGGCCACCAGAAGGTCCTTTTTATGTCTTGGTACATTTTAGTGGCTCCCGGATGTATCGTGTATCTCGATCGATGGACTTCTTCAAGAATCTTCTTCTTCAGCTCAGGACTGTCGGGCACACATGTCCTTTCATGGAATAAGATTCTTCGATCGGGTGCCATCTTGAAATCGGTCTTCTCATCCAGCTTTTCCTTTATTTCCACCAACAACGGGTCTTCTTCTTGCAACCTCTTGACTTCAGTTAGCAAGTCCGGATGTATACTTAAGTGGGATAGAGTAATACTCCCATCATTCTCGCCCATGTTGATGTCAAGTTCAGAAAATTTTTTTAATAATTTCCATTCCTGAACCATACAGTTGGCTAATAGAGCTCTCGGCTTCTGACTAAGGGCATCTGCTACGGAATTACCCTTACCAGGATGATATTGTATTGTGAAGTCAAAATCCTTGAGATATTCGAGCCAACGCCGTTGGCGCATGTTCAACTCCTTCTGAGAGAATAAATATTTAAGGCTTTTATGATTGGAGTAGACTGTAAATTATTCTCCATAGAGATAGTGTCTCCAGATCTTCAAAGCCAATACCACTGCGGCTAGCTCTAGATCGTGCACAGGATAATTCTCTTCATGTTTCTTCAATTGCCGGGACGAGTATGCAATAACTCTCCCATTCTGCATTAATACACATCCGAGGCCGATACCAGATGCATCGGTATATACCTCGTATTTCTCTCCTTCAATTGGAAGAGCTAAGATCGGTGCAGTAGTCAAGAGTTCCTTCAGAGTCAAGAAGCTCCTTCCACAGTCTTCATTCCACTCATAAGGCACTTCCTTGCGAGTCAATCTGGTAAGAGGAACCGCAATCTTGGAGAAGTCCTTGATGAAACGTCGGTAATAACCAGCTAAGCCCAAGAAGCTACGAATCTCCGTTGCACTCGTCGGTCGTTCCCAGTTTTGCACGGCTTTGACCTTTGCAGGGTCAACAAAAATCCCATTCTTGGAGATGACATGTCCTAAGAAGGACACTTCCTCAAGCCAGAACTGGCATTTGCTGAATTTAGCATACAATTTGTTGTCTCGCAATATCTGTAATGCCATCTTGAGATGTTCCTCATGCTCTTCTTCAGTCTTTGAATAAATCAATATATCGTCAATGAAGACCACAATAAATTGATCTAAGTAAGGTCGATAAATGCTGTTCATTAACTGCATGAAAGCTGCAGGCGCATTTGTTAGTCCAAAAGGCATAACAGTAAATTCGTAATGCCCATGCCTACTTCGAAATGCAGTTTTGTAAATTTTCTCCTCCTTGATTCTCAATTGGTGGTAACCAGATCGAAGATCTATTTTGGAGAAATACATTGCTCCTGATAATTGGTCGAACAACTCATCAATTCTCGGTAGTGGGTACTTGTTCTTGATTGTAAGATTGTTTAACTGCCGATAATCGATGCATAATCTCAATGTACCATCCTTCTTTTTAACAAATAGCACAGGCGCTCCCCATGGGGAAGTGCTTGGCCTAATGAATCCTTTCTTTAGTAAGTCCATCAACTGCTCTTTCAGCTCTTTCAATTCCATAGGAGACATCCTGTAGGGTGCTTTAGAAACAGGTCTGGCACCCGGAACAATATCTATGGTGAATGACACTTCCCTCTCCGGAGGTAAACTAGGTAAGTCGTCTGGAAATACATCGCAGAAGTCCCGAATCACTCGGATGTCATCAATTTTTGTCTTCTCAACTTCAGTGGTGGTTACAAAAGCCAAAAAAGCCATGCATCCCTTTTTCACCAGTTTACTGGCTCGGAGAGCTGAGATAAGCAGGGTTTTATTCCGAGATTTGTTAAAAACTAACTCGGGATAATTCTTAAAAGCTATTTTGCCATGCCGACAATCTACCGTTGCTTGGTAGGTTGATAACCAGTCGGCTCCTAATATGACATCGTAACATTCCATGTCAAGGCATATCAGGTCGGCCGGTAAATTATGGTCTTGAACCATAATCTCACAATTTGGATAATGGTACATGATATCTGATTTGTTTCCAAGAGGTGTAGTTATAATTAAATCTATCCATTCGGGTTCTTTAGAAAATGAAGCAGGAAACTTCTTGGAAACAAATGAATGAGTTGCTCCAGTATCAAATAAAACTCTAGCAGGCTTAGAACAAATAATCAATGTACCTTCCACAATTCCTCCTTCCACAGATTCCGTCCCTTGAAGAGCTTGCAGACGGCCTTGCTTTTTAAATGGACGCTTCTCGTCCTTGCTGGCTTGCTCCTTCATCAACGGGCAGTCGGGAATTCGGTGATCTCGACTCCCACATCGGAGGCACGCTACCAGTTTCCTCCAGCAGTCCTCGGTCTTATGACCAGCTTTATCACAATAAGTACAGCTATCCTTAGAAGGAGTAACGTCGGAGAAGGGCTTGTTACTGATAGCGAGGTATGGCTTGTGATTTTTTTGGAACCTCTTTGCCTTGGAAGACTCGCCTCCATTAAAGGTTCGCTTCTTGCCAAAAGGTGGTTTGAAGCTTCCCGAACTAGTAACCTGCTCCTTCTTGTCCTTGCCCCGAATTCTGTCAGAAAATTCGGTGGCGTCCTCCAATAGTTGAGCACGACGAACCATTTCTGAGTAGACTTGGATGTCCATTGGCGCCAGCTGGGTAATATATTGGGGCCGTAGCCCGTTAAGAAACCTTCTTGCCTTCATTTTCTCCGTACACACCAAGTGTGGTGCGTAACGGGAAAGTCTCGAGAACAGGGCCTCATATTCGGCCACCTTCCGAGTCCACTGCTTGAGTGCGGCAAATTCCGTGGCCTTCCTCTCCTGCACTCAGTCCGAGAAATATTTGCCGTTGAAGTGTTCGACAAACTCCGCCCACGTGACATGATCGTCAGGTAATGTGGCTTCCACGGATTCCCACCAGCTTCGCGCATCCCTCTCCAGTTGGAATGTGGCTAGTAGGACCTTCTCTTCGTCCGTGCATTGTATCACGCGGAAGATCCTCTCGGTCTCCTTGAGCCAATGCTCGGCATCATCGGGGTCCACCGAACCCGCAAACTTGGGTGGGTTCATGTTACGGAAATCCCGATGAAGATCACCGGCTCCACGGTGAGCACCGCGAGCTCCGCCTTGCGGTAGCGCCTCAGTGAGTCCTTGCACCGTGCGCTGCATCTCGCGCCAGTGTCCAGCCATGATCCTGCAAGGAATTCAAATATGGTAAAGATCTTACGTAGTCGGGTTTACAACACTAGCCCACGTCTCTACCCATCTCACCGGGTACGATCTAACCACTGAATAACATGTATCTTTACGCTTGGGTAAATCCTAATAAGACATTTCTAGTTTTATCTTCTAGCTAGGGTTTACCTAGATAGACATTTCTACTCCTTGAACTAATACATATTTTACCTAGGAAAATTTAAAAACATGGCTCTGATACCAAGAAAGTACTGTCACGTCCCGAGCGCGGAAGCCTGCCCGCGGCGCGACAGTGCTTTATATAGAACCAAAGCAAGCTAGAGATTCTAAGGGCTTCTACCTTAGACAAGTAAAAGAGCGCGCAAGCTAAACCTTTAATTTGATAATTCCGATGATTCTACAAATACAAGGATCAATTCATACCCTTTATTGATCTAACTCATACATACCGACATAGTTCAGATTACAACATTGACCCAACATAATGAAATTACAATAATAGGGGCAATTCTAATTCTACACTTATCACTCAGACTCATCCCCTCCTGGAATCGGGTCATCCTCCAAATCACCTGAAATGGTTAGATAACAACTGGATGAGCGAATCGCTCAGTAGGAATTACATCTCAAACCTTAACAGGCTTTAAGTGATTAATATTTCAATTCATGCATGCAGACAGTAGAGATCAAGGAATTTATAAAAATTGATGAGAGCAAGGAAAGCATATACATTCAATCTAACAGTAAGTGATACAAGACTGA
This sequence comes from Amorphophallus konjac, assembly GCA_022559845.1. NCBI lineage: Eukaryota > Viridiplantae > Streptophyta > Magnoliopsida > Alismatales > Araceae > Amorphophallus > Amorphophallus konjac. The sequence continues at coordinate 204,232,865 of CM040122.1, forward strand.
ACAAATAATGAACGACTGTAATTTGAAATCAGTAAGCAAGGTGAAACATGTACAGTAGGAATTGGCTATTTATATAACAATTCACTCAATGACATTTCAAGTCCAGTATTACCCCTTTTGGGGCCACGCAAGTATTGCCCTGTCCGGGCCAAGCAAGTGTTGATGGAATGTCTCAATTTAGCAAGTATTAGGACGCAATGCTAGACGCCCTCAAGCAAGAGATCTCTTCCCTTTGGTTTCGGGTGCTCCTCCCAGGACCGGACCGAGCCCTTTTGCCAGCATTTAAGTCATATTTTTGACATCCATTTCATTTATAGCCAATAAAGAATTTCAAGGCTAGGCTTGACCAGTAGGAAAATAAGGTGGAGTTGGAACGGAGTCCAAGGTGTATAATGACGAGTAATCCACGGATAACTGTACGAGATTAGTACCTCCACTTTTATTGAATTTATCTCATTTTTCCTACTTTTTTTTTTAAAGCATTCTCTCCATTAGAATAAAAATAACAAATTTAAGCATTTTCTCCATTTTTACCAAAAATATAATAATAATAATAATAACAGATTTAAGTATTTTCCCCCATTTTTACCCAAAATGTAATAACAATAAAAATAACAGGTTTAAGTCCATGTTGTTTTCCTACTCCATGTCATTTTTCATACCCCTCACTTGGCCAAAGGAGACAGCAACGATCTTGAGGTAACCTCCCCTTTTCAAGACTTTTCTAGCTCAGATTGGGAAGAAGCCTATTCAGATTTACTTGATACATATGAAAGAATAAGAAGGGAAAATAAAAGTTTGAAGAAGAAGGTTAATCAGTTCAATAATGACAGCAACTCAATTGCCAACAGAACTGAACTAGAATTGGAGATCACCACCTTGCAAAATAAACTGAATCAACGCGAGATAGATGAAGAAAACGTCAAAGGGCTATTAGAAGAAAATGAAATACTGAAAAACACAATTGACGAGTTAAAATTAAAGACTCCAGAATATGAACAGGAAACTAAGCTAACTCAAGAAAGAAACAACTCACTCAAGGAAGAAAACAGTCAACTTCTGAAAGAAATAGAAAGAATCCAAAGTGAACTGAAAAATAAACAGGAAACATTGAAAAAAAATGACTAAGGGTCAAGAAAACTTGAACGTTGTGTTGGGAATAAAAGTAAATTTTCAGAAAGAGGGGTTAGGGTACAACCCAACGGCTAAAAAGGAATTCCAAATAAAAACTTTAAATAAAATAGCTGACTCTAAAGGAAAAGGCCCCTTGATAAACTTATATCAAAACAAACAAAAGGATATAGCTGAAAGCTCCTCTAAACAGATTAATGTCACCTTGGAAGAGAGGAATTCTAAAGGGAAAATGGATAATCCACATCAGTTTAAAAACAATAGTCATATCAGACGAGAAGTTCGAATTCACAGAAGTAACCAGACAAACAAAGCATTAAATCATGTTAACAAACACAAGCCTGTAAAACAAGGTGTCTGGAAACAAGCTGGTCGACAACAGACCCCTCCTCTGTCGACCAGAGGCCCCTCCTCTGTCGACCAGAGGCTCAGCCAGAACAGACTGGTATCTGGAGAAACTATGGTGGTCGACAACAGACCCCTCCTCTGTCGACCAGAGGCTCAGCCAGAACAGACTGGTATCTGGAGAAACTATGGTGGTCGACAACAGACCCCTCCTCTGTCGACCAGAGACTCAACCAGAACAGACTAGAAACAAGCTGGTCGACAACAGACCCCTCCTCTGTCGACCAGAGGCCCCTCCTCTGTCGACCAGAGGCTCAACCAGAACAGACTGGTATCTGGAGAAACTATGGTGGTCGACAACAGACCCCTCCTCTGTCGACCAGAGGCTCAACCAGAACAGACTGGAAACAAGCTGGTCGACAATAGACTTACCAGATGTCGACCATGACCAGACACGCAAATAGAACCCACAAACTTTCTCAGCTGAAACAGATAATTTGTGATGGAGGAATGTCTGGCAGCCAAAAAGGACTTGTTGGTGCTAGGAATTGAACCCTGGACCTCAGATTTGGGATGTGCTACTTAACCACTAGGCCATGTTACTTCCTTAAGTAATAAATACATCAATAAATATAGGGATTAAGATTTTGACTTATAACGTCAGAAATCTTTATTTATTTTATACTCAGGGTGCTACACTAAGTTTAACGGGTTAGATGAGTCTCCAATATATTAATGATATTTTAACAGACAATTACTGTCATATGAATAGTAAAAGTGAATAGTGTTACGTTTTATTTTAAAGGAATTTTATGAAAATAATTATATAAAAAAATAGATGAAAATGAAAAATATATATCCCTCAAATTTCACATCAAGACCCCTCCAAATAAAAAAAATAAAAATCCTCAAAGATCATTACTCTTAACTTAACATAAAAACATAACTGTTTACGGTTTCCACAGGTACTCAGTTTAACAGGTTTCACTATACTAAGTACTAAGTGATAGTTTAATGTCATGGCATCTAACAGTTACTTAACAAGTTAATGCATTTAAATAATACCTTAATTAACTATGGGTTTTGTTAAAAATTGAGAAAACCTACTAACACATATTAATTATAGCTAATTCCTGCTAATTATTTCTAATATATGTTAATCCTTTCACTAATCTTTTTCGATTTAAGTGGGTACAGGCTATTTACTAGGCTGACATATGCTATGCAACAATAAATCACATGGAGATGCACTGCTTAGACACTAATTAACTAGTAGTTTAGTTAAAATTGAGAACACCTACCTGTTTGGATGGTAATTAGCGAAGGAAGAAGCTTCCCCAGCAACCTCCTCTCCTCCTAGTACGCAGCACAGAACCTCCCAGCCTAGGCTCGTATCTCGAAGCTCTAACTAACACAATGGAAGAGCTAGGCCTATATTTAATCCCCTCTACTAGACAGGCTTAGGGGGGCAAGATCCGAAATTTCAGGATCTGGGATATGAGATAGTGACATGTGTTGGGGATAATGGAGGATAAGTGGCTTGGGAAATTTTGAATTTTTCCCCTTTTTCTTGGTGTCTAAGATGGCCACGTCGCCCCCTTAAATTGGGTTAAATTGAGACTTGGCAAAAGAATGTTGATGGGGTGTGTAGAACCCTAGTCTTTGGGTTGAAGGCAAGACACTTAACCACTACACTAGGAGGTCATTTTGTTAAGTGGATTCCCTTTACATTTGATAACCATGAGTTCCTATTTCTTTTATAAGTTTAATATATCATAAACTTAATCATAATTGTTATTTTTTTTCATAAACATTATTGTTATTATTAGTATTTGAAAATATTATTTATTTAATGTTTTTATTTATTTATTTATTTATTTATTTATTTTGTACACCGGTGCTACAAAAATCTTCTTCCACGGCTCGCCGGTTAGCACGGTGATGGGGTGCCCCTGGAAGTAGGGTCGGAGGTGTTTCGCGGAGGTAACCAGCGCTAGCACGAGCTTCTCGGTTGCGGAGTACCTCCTCTCGGCCTCATTAAGCACCTTGCTAGTGTAGTAGACTGGCCTTTCGATTCCCGAGTCATTTCTGACTAGGAATGAGCTGACCGTTGATGACGTCGCTGAGAGATAGAGTAGCAAGGCTTCACCCGACACGGGCTTGGAGAGCACCGGGGGTGAAGCCAGGAACTCCTTGAGCTCAGCGAACGCTTTCTGGCATTCCTCATCCCATGCGAACGTAGCAGATGCCAACTTGGGCCCCCTCAATAGTTTAAAAAAGGGCAAGCATCGTTCGACCGCACGGGACAAGAAACGGCTGAGAGCGACGACACGCCGTGTCAGACGTTGGACGTCCTTAATGCAGGCGGGCGGGCGCATGTCCAGGATGGCCTAGACCTTGTCGGGGTTAGCTTCGATCCCACGCTGAGTGACCAGGAAACCCAGGAACTTCCTGGATCTTACTCCGAAGGCGCACTTGGCAGGATTGAGCTTCATGTTGTACTTCAGGAGGACGCCGAAGGTTTCGGCGAGGTCGGTGAAGTGGTCCTGGGCCTTGGGGGTCTTGACGAGCATGTCGTCAATGTAGGCCTCGACGTTCCGACCTAGCTGCTCCTTGAACATGTGATTGACCAGTCTTTGGTATGTGGCTCCGGTGTTCTTCAACCCGAAAGGCATCTGGGTATAGCAGTACACGCCATAGTCGGTGATGAAGGCGGTCTTCTCGACGTCTTCAGAATTCATTCTGATCTGATGGTAACCCGAATAGGCGTCCAGGAAGCTGAGCATCTCATTGCCCGATGTCGAGTCGACCAGTTGGTCGATGCTGGGCAAGGGATAGCAGTCCTTAGGGGTCGCCTTATTCAAGTCAGTGAAGTCCACGCACATCCGCCACTCGCCAGAAGCCTTTGGTACCAGGACGACATTGGCTAGCCACGTCGGGTACAGGACCGGCCTAAAAAGACCAGTCACTTGCCCCTTGGTGACCTGCGCCTTGATAATCGTCTGTTTCTCTGGTGCGTGCTTCCTTCGGTGCTGCTGCACGGGCTTCATGGTGGGGTTGAGGTTGAGTCGATGCAGCACGGTCTCCCCTGGTATCCCAGGGAGCTGATCATCGGACCAAGCGAAGACTCGGATGTACTCAGAAAGAAATTTCTTATATTGCTGTTGTTCCTCGGGTGGTAGGTCGGCCCCGATCCTTACTCCTAGGGTCGGGTCGTCGTTTAGGAAAATTGTCAGCAACTCGCCACCTGGCTCAGTGGCTGCGGATTTTTCCTCAACTTCCCTGGGGCCCTTATCATTCCCGTCCGGCCTCGTGGCCTCCACTGACATATTATAGCACCTTCAGGCCGTGGCCTGGTTACCTCAGATTTCCCCTACCCCGTTTTTGGTGGGGAACTTCATTTTTTGGTGATAGGTAGATGGTACTGCCTTGATCCGGCTGAGGATTCCCCGGCCGAAGATGGCGTTGTACGCTATCATCCCTTTGATCACCATGAAGTCTACCATGACCGTAACGGTTTTGAGTGGGGTGCCGAGGGTAACCGGTAGGCTTAGGGCTCCTTCAGGGAGAGTGGCCAGGCCGTTGAACCCACAGAGGGGCGTTCGGATCGGGCGGAGTTTGGATGGATCCTCCCCCATTTTGAGGAAACAGTCATAAGACAATACATCATGGGCACTTCCATTGTCCACAAGAATCCGATCTACGTTACAATGGTTTATAGTGGCCGAGATTACGAGGGCGTCATCGTGGGGGGTGCTCAGCCCCTCCAGGTCTTGATCGGAGAAGACTATGACCTGGGGCGGGGCCTTGGGTGGCTCTGGGGCTCGGCTCGCCCGCTCGGCATGACGCTTCCTTCCACGGCTGCTGTCGCCTCCTGATGCTATTCCTCCAGAGATGACGTTGATGTGGACCCCTCGGGGGGCGTTGTCGATCTCTTCTGTGGCGCCTTGATCTTCTCTGCGCTCGGCAGTGAACCGAGCCAGGTGCCCCAGGTGGATGAGGCGCTCGATTTCATCTTGGAGCTGGTGGCAGTCACCGGTGTGATGCCCATGATCGCCGTGGAATAGACAATGTCTGTCTCGCTTGCGGTTCTTCGACCTCATCGGCTCGGGCCGACGGAGAAGTCCCGAGTCTTTGACGTCTTCATAGATTTCATAGACCAGGGCGATTAATGGGGTGTACCGCTCGTACTTCCTCTTGCGTTCTCCATCTCGGTCTCGCTTCTTTCCCGAGCTAGGATTTGGCTCGGGGCCCCGCTTCTTGTCCCCCTCCCGACCCGAGCCGGTTGCGTCTTGGCAGGCGCTGAGTACTTCTTCACACTCGGCATGGCGCAGAGCCAGAGTCACTAGCTCGGCAAGGGTCGAGGGAGGGTGGAGGACAAGTTCACGGTGGAGGTTCTCGTCCCGGGTACCCCTGGTCAGTGCGGTTGTGGCCAAGGCCACGTCCAAGCGGGGGATTCGGAGGGCTTCCGATTTAAATCGGTGGACGTAAGCCCGGAGCCTTTCCCCTTGCGCCTGTTTGAGGGCCAAGAGCCCTGCTACCGACCTTGGGGGGACACTTCCGGTGAAGCTCTCCTTGAAGACTCGCCCGAATTGCCTGAAGTCTCGGATGGATCCGGGGGCGAGGGCCCGGAACCACGCTTGAGCGCCCTGGACCAGAGTGGTCGCGAAGGCTTGGCACTTGACGGGGTCCGACGCTCCGTGTAGAGTCATCAGGGCGTCGAAGCTATCATAATGGTCAGCCGGGTCACCCTGGCCGTTGTAAAGCTTGAAGGTTGGTATGGGGGTTCTGGGAGATACCTATGCCTTCAAGATGTACTCGGAGAACGGGGATTTCTCCTCATCTTCTGGGGAAGAGGCCTTCTGTAGGGCCCGAAGGGCGCGCTCCTGCTCAGCGAAGCGCCTTTCAAAATCTCGCAGCCGGAGGGATAACTCAGGTTGCTGCCGTGCCGCGAGGCTGGGGGGAGCGTCCTGGCGGTCCCCCGGAACGTCAGCTTCCGGGTCTGGCCGTTGCGTCCCCCGCCTTCCTTTCCTCGGTGCGGAGGAGGCCTCTTGCTCCGGAGGCGGAGCTTGTGAGGGTCCTCCGACGTTGTTGCAGATGAGCTGCTGGCCGCGAAGGGTGAAGCAGCCCCCAGCTGTGTGCTGGGACAAACTCCTGCGGGGGGGCTCCCTGACGGGGCACGGGACCTTGCATCCCTGGCCGCCTGGGTCTTTATGAGTTCCACGAGGACATCCAGTTTGGCGTTGAGGGCCTGGAAGGCTTCGGCGCCACCGTAGGGGGGTAGCCCCGCCGCCGCGGGGGGGGGGGGTGGTGGTCCGTCGGCGGGGATGCTGGCGTTGGAGGGAGAGTTCTATGAGGCCCTGGAAGGGCCATCCCCTGCTGCTACCATGGCCTTACCCTTTTCGCCGGCGGACCTCCTCCCTGAGCTCCTTCTCACCATGTTGGCTCTTCATGCGTTTCCCACAGACGGCGCCAGATGAAGAGGTGAAATCTCGTGCTGGTTCCTGAGCGGGCTGGTAATCACCAAGTTAATGAACTGCAAGACAGGGAAACGGGTCAGAGGGCCCAGGGGGATTCTCGGGGGCAAAACCCTCCGATGCTCAAGTCAGTAGAGCAATGGTGGGAGCAGCGATAGGGAGAAGAAGGTGAAGGCGCGAGATCCCTCTCCACCAATGGGGTGAAGTGATCCTTGCTCTGGAATTGGGGGTGGATCAATGCCCTTTTGGACTTACCTTTCGCCGGAGGGTATCCCAGGTTTAAATAGTGTGCCGCCCTCAGGAGTCCTGCAAGCTGAGAGGTCTCCGGTGGAGGTTACGTCCTCATCGTGGGCTTTTATGGCCTCATCGTGGGGGTGTTATCCTCGCGGGGAAGCCGGTGCTCCTGGACTTCTTAGCGTCCGGCCCGCTGTGGACTCTAATGGCTGCAGTGATGAACATTTTATCGGTCGTACAGAGCTTAGGGGGGCCGGCCCTATCGGGCGATAGGCCTAGCTCGGTGAGGAGATGGGTCGGATAGACCGGCTAGCGCTTCCCCCCTTCGTGCGGAGGGAAAGCTCGTGCGCGAGTCTTCCTGTGACCTGACTGAGGCTCGGGCTCTCCGAGCCTTGGGGCCGCCTAGGAGAGTTATTTCCTCGAGCATTGTTTTATTGGGCTTTTCTGAGTGGGCCCTGTGGGGTGTCACTTGGATGAGCTTGCCTCGTTGGGCCTTGTTGGGCCTAGTTGGGTCTGCTCTTTGAGTGGGCTGCAGGCATCCCCCTCTCCAAATCCTTTTGTCTGGTCCAAGGAATGTGAGAAGAGTTTCCAAACTCTTAAAAATCATCTTACCACAGCTCTTATTCTATCACTACCGATGGAAGGTGGTGGATTCGAAGTATATACGGATGTATCAGGTATTGGCTTAGGGTGTGTCCTCATGTAAAATGGAAAAGCAATCTGTTATTCTTCAAGATAATTGAAACGTCACGAGGAAAATTATCTTGTGCATGATTTGAAGTTAGCAACTGTCATTTTCGCCTTGAAAATTTGGCGTCATTATCTCTATGGAGAAAAGTTTATGGTCTACTCGGACCACAAGAGCTTGAAATATTTATTTTCTCAAAAAGAGCTAAATATGAGGCAGAGAAGATGGTTGGAATATCTCGAGGATTTTGATTTTGCTATTCAATGTCATCCTAGCAAGGCTAATGCTGTTGCGGATGCACTCAGCAGAAAACCGATGGGTATGCTATCAAGTCTTATGATTAGTATGACTAATCTTATTCCTCAATTTGCTCAGTTGAACTTAAATATTGACAGGAAGGAAGAAGATTGCTTCATGGCTAATATCCGAGCTCAACCTACCTTAATAGAGGATCTAGTCAAGTTGCAAAATGATGATCTCGTGTTACTAGAAATTAAAGCTAATATTGAACAACGACCGGATTTCTCTATTACGGAGGATGGAAGATTGCTATTCAAGGGCCGAGTGTGTATACCGGATCATGAGGATACGAAGAAATTGATTCTAGAAGAAGCACATAAATCTAGGTATACCATTCACCCAGGTAGTACAAAAATGTATCAGGATCTCAAAAGAAATTTCTGGTGGCCCAACATGAAGAGAGAAATAGCTGATTTCGTGTCTCGCTATCTCACTTGTCAACAAGTAAAGGCAGAGCATTTTAGACCCGCAGGTAAACTGCATCCCTTGAATATTCCCGAATAGAAATGGGAGAGTATAGGGATGGATTTCATTATGGGGTTATCTAAGACAAGAGGTGGACACGATGGTATATGGGTAATCATAGACCGATTGACTAAATCTGCACATTTCATACCAATCAAAAGTCGATGGTCTGTGGATATCCTGGCAGCATTATACATAAGGGAAATTGTTAAATTACATGGTATCCCAGTCACTATTATATCTGATAGAGATCCTCGATTCACATCACAGTTTTGGAAGGGTCTGCAATAGTCACTAGGGACTAGATTGAATTTCAGCACAGCCTTTCATCCACAAACTGATGGTAAGACAGAAAGTATGAATCAAGTGGTAGAAGACATGCTCAGGGCTTGTGTTATTGATTTTGGAGGTAGTTGGCATGATCACTTGCCTCTGGTAGAATTTGCATATAACAACAGTTATCAGGCCAGCATACAAATGTCACCTTTTGAAGCTCTATATGGAAAAAGTTGTTGATCACCAATATGTTGGAGTGAAATAGGGGAAAGATAATACTAGGCCCCAATATTAGCAGAGATTCTACAGAGAAGATCAAGCTTATTCAAGAGAGAATAAAGATGGCACAAGATAGGCAAAAGTCTTATGCTGATAATCGTAGACGCGACTTGGAATTTCAAGTAGGAGACCATGTGTATCTCAAGGTTTCTCCAGGCCGTGGTATTCGGAGATTTGGCATTAAGGGCAAACTAACTCCAAGGTTCATTGGTCCGTTTGAAATTCTCGAAAGGGTCGGTGAAGTGGCTTATAGATTGGCTTTACCCCCACAATTAGCAGGAGTTCATGACGTATTTCACGTCTCTATGCTAAAGAAATATGTATATGATCCTGACCATATTATCACTTATGACAATCTGGAGATTCAGAAAGATATGACGTACAAGCAAACGCCAATAAAGATTCTGGAACAGGAAGTGCGTCAACTAAGAAATAAAGTTATTCCTATGGTCAAGATTTAATGGAAGAAAACATGGCCATATGAAGCAACATGTGAAACTGAAGCAGCCATGCGGAAAAGATTTCCAAAATTATTCAACTGTAAGTACGCTCTCCATAATCCATGTATTGAATTTTGGGACCAAATTCTTCTAAGTGGGGGAGGGTGTAGTGCCCCAGAATTTATGTAATAATTTCCAGATCATTTATAGAATTTTTTAGAATTTATTAGCAATTTATAAAGACTAAATAGATTTATAAGTGGATTATTGGATTAATAAGTCATTATAAGGCCCAATTGTGTCAAATAATTAACCTAGCCTATTTAAATATGATCCAAAAGGTCTAAGGACCAAGCCCATTAAGTTTGGCCCATATTCTAGAAGGTTATTTAGCCTATTCACGTATTTTAAGGATAAATACTATTTTATAGATAATTATATTGGATAAACAAGTAAAAGAGTTTTATTAATTTGAAATTCTGCCCACGTTGTATGTAACGGTCTATCGTGCGACTGCCACATGCATGTAACGCACCTAGACTGATGCGTTACACCCTTACAGTTTCGTGAAAGAAAGAACGAGCAAAAAGATTAGAACTTTGGGATCCTATCTGCAAGAGATCGACTTGGGAGAGTTTATAACATTACTAAGGACTCTTAGGGATTAGGTTCTGGCAATTAAGGACTCTGGAATCGATCTAATCTTCAAACCCTAGCCAAAACCCTATAAATAGGACCTAGTTCTGAACTGAGCGACCCTTACTTTTGGCTCGTAAAGAATCAAGGTAAGGAGATAGAATTTTGGGTAAGTTCTTTAGAAGATTTTGTCTAGTATACTTTAGACTAATAGTTCTCCAAATTTTATGTTAGGAGATCAAGCAACCAAGGAGATTGAAGCTTCCAAAGTTGCTGGTTCGACCATAGTAACTCAGGATTCAGAGCAAAAGACCCCTGAAGATCAAAAGATTAGGACATCTAAACGAGGTAATTAGAATTCAATCCTTTAGAACTTTTTGATCACCTTAGTTTCATATTCTTACCCTCAAAATTTCACATCTTTAGGACAAGAGGTTGGAGAGATAGAGCAGCAGGAGGTTGCTAGAAAATCACTGGAAAAGGAGAGCTAGGGCTCAATTTTCAGATTCAAATTAGAAGCTTAAAGCCTAGTTAAGAGGTAGGTTATCTCATGATTGGCAAAAATATCTTGTTAAGGATAAAAGCCCTCTGTTTGTGTTTTATTTCATGTACTATAAATCATGGATTTCATGTTTTAGTGGGTTCATGCATACATACATATGCTTAGCCCTAATCAAAGATCAAAGATATTATCTTGTCTATTCACTAAAACCCATGCATGTAGTTGTCCCATAATTCGTTTATCATGCCTAGAATAATTGTAGTATTTTGATTTCTAGGTATGTTATATTTTCATAAACTTTTTCTTTATTTTACTGCCAACAGACGATCTGACGCATCAAGGTAAGACCGTCACAGTGATATAACGGCCTGACGATAAGCCGTCACACCTTCTTTGGTGTTTGAAGTTCTCTATTGTCTCTGACGCACCATCTATGGAGTGTTACATTACTGTAACGGCCTCACGATAAACCGCCACAGTCACTGTGACACACCCTTTCTAGACCGTTAGGGTAACTGTAGATAGAATAGGAAACTAGTTAATTTAACTTATAAATAAGCCTAGTTATCTAAGTTTTGACATGATTTCATGACTTTAAGTTTATTTACTGATTCATAATAGAAATTGCATGATTAAGGTATCTTAAGTTATTTTAAGTTATGTTAATTTCATGTGCCAAAATTCTATAGTTTTGTATCTAAATCATGATTTTCCAAAGATGTATTGATGAAATTTTATCATGATTTCATATTGTTACACATCCTCTCTATCAATAGAGTCACTTCTCTAAGTACATGGCATATATTCAGGTATATGTCCATTAGTTCACTTTGCACTATAGGAACATTATTCTTGGACATGAGGGCCTCTCTATTAGATATTCATTCCAATGGATTAGAAAATCTTGTTGCAAGGCCTCCGTAATTCTCCGCGAGCCTGTGATTCTCACTAGGACGGCGAGTTGGTTGTACCATTAAAACCTAATTGATTAGATTACACTATCGATGTTTCTAGTTATTAGTAGTGTAACGGATCTATATTGGCCCGTCATGCACATGTAACGGCCCAATATACGATCGTCACATTCAACTGAGTCCGATTTCTTGGTTCTGGATTCAGACTAATGTAACGGCTCAATACTGGAGCGTCACATAATGTAACGGCCCAGTACACGACCGTCAAGTTTTTTAACCCGAGGTTTGACCAAGGGTTGATATTCCAAGGTTTCTAGATGGACTCTTGATGATCTAGAACTTATCATATTGATCAAGAATCCTAATATAATGAATGGAAGATAAAGAATGTACCGTTATGCTGCCAATTTATTTCCATAAGCATAACATATTATAAGTCATTCTTCATTTCTCATGATTCTTATTAGCGCATTCATTCATTGAATTAGTGTTATCAAGAGCTTGTTGGAATTGTACATTCTTGGCCATACTTTATTGTTACATACGTGGAAAAAGCTTGATTTATACTTGAAGATGTGATCGAGCACTGATTGTGTTCAAGGGCTCTATGCTAGTCCCCTCGACTGATTGTCAGAAACATACTATTATAAACCCTAGGGTATGATGCTACTGGCATCACATTGCACTGGGAGTACTTTCTTTATAAATAAGTGAAAATCCACAACACGATACATCATGATTGATACGTATACATGACTTTCTTGATATTCCACAGAAATTCACGATGTACTTGCTCATAAGCAAAAGATACTGGAGTGATGATTATGTGACTTGGTAGTACATTCTCGTTACATTCTTGTTCATGAAAGGCCATATCATGTTCTTATAACATTCTTGCTAGTTCATACTTACTCTCATTCTATCTTACATACTTTGGTTTAATCGCATGATTGATCGCATTCGCATGATTTTACCTTATTCCTCTAGAGCAAAAAACATTAATTACTTTAATGATGCCTTCATGTTGATGCGAAGATACCTACTGGGTAAGTGTGCTCATTACCTATTTCCATTCCTTTCAGGAAATGAAAGTAATTCGAATTCGGATTCGGGTTATACAAGTAGCGGGTCCGAGAGCGAATGAAAGTACTGTTAAAGAATGAGCGAAGACTTAGGAAGTTTACATTGTTTAGATCGAGTCTATGTAATTTCTTATTTCTTGAGTCTAGCATGATGGAAGCTGAATTAGTGGTTGTATTCGAATATTGGATTTAATTATTAATGAAAGTTGAAGTTGAGTAAATATTGTGCGATTACATTCATACGTTTGATTGCCTTGCGCTCTGATCGTTCTTGCTTGCAAGAGGCTTACCATGCCGGCTGTTCACGCTCCTCGAGTGAGTCTTCCGCTGTAATAAAGGCTCGGGGCATGACAAGGATGCAGGTCATGTTACCTTCGGAGGTAATACCAAAGGAAAAATAGTTGGATCAGGTAAAGTAGGTAAGTGTTCTTCTTGTTGCATTGATGAAGTGTTGTTGGTAGAAGGTCTTGCCTATAACTTGCTTAGCATTAGCCAGCCGTGTGATAAAGGTCATAAAGTGATTTTTGACTCTCTTGCATGCACAATTTTTGAACCTAATTCTGAATCTGTCAAATTTTCTGGTAAGAGAATCAATAACATCTACATTATAGACTTAGATGATGCAGCACACACATATTTATGCCTCACTGTCAATAAGGATGACTTAGCCTGTCTTTGGCACCGTAGGTTAGGTCATGCTAGCTATCATGTGTTGCACAAATTAAATAAACACAACATGGTAAGAGGTCTCCCTGAAATCTCATTCAAGACAAACCATAAAATCTGTGAGGCCTGCACTCAATGCAATCAAACTAGAAAGTCATTTAAGTCAAGAACTGAAAGCTTATCCTCTAAACCATTTGAGCTGATACACATGGATTTATTTGGACCATCTAGATCAGCCAGCTTATTTGGTAAAAGATATGGTTATGTTTTAATAGATGACTTCTCTAGATTTACCTGGGTATTCTTCCTGACTCATAAAAATGATGCATTTGAGAAATTTCAAGAATTTTATCATATAATTAATCAGATAAGTGAGCATTCAATTCTGAATATCTTGTCTGATCATGGAGGTGAGTTTGAAAACTCACAATTTGATGATTTCTACAGGGAAAATGGGATTCACCGCCGGTTCTCCTTTCAAAGAATTCCAGAGTAGAATGGATTAGTTGAAAGGAGGAATAGAACTCTGGTGGAAATGGCCAAGACAATGCTGGTTGAAGGAAATCTGCCTAGGAGGTTTTGGGCTGAGGCTGTAAACAATTCCTGTTACATTATGAACAGGGCCTTGGTAAGACCTTCAACTCAAAAGACTCCCTATGAGATTCTTAAGGGTAAGAAACCATCACTAGCACATTTCAAGGTCTTCGGTACTAAGTGTTTTATTCATGTGAATTCTAAAAGGGACCTTGATAAGTTTGAACCTAAAAGTGAACCTGGAATCTTTCTAGGTTATACTGAAATGTCCAGAGCCTATAGAATATATAATCTTAACTCAAAAATTGTTGAGGAATCACCACATGTTGTCTTTGATGAGCATGCTAATAAATCTGAAACATATTTTTGCAGAGACAAAGACGATGGTGATATTGTCGAGGGCAAAGAAGAGCCAAATACTAAACCTACAGAAGATGGTGAGACAAATGGGTCTAGAGTTCAGGGGGAGGAAAATGCAGAAACAGGTAATCAGCTTACCAATATCAGAGTCCTTAAAGATCATCTTTTAGAGAATATAGTTGGTAATCTGAATGAACCCCCTAGGACTAGATCACATTTTAGGATTGAAAATGAGTTGAATTCTTTTGCACTAGTCTCTCAAATAGAACCAAAAAACATAGATAGTGTCTTAGAGGATGTGCATTGGATAAATGCCATACATGATGAGCTGAACCAATTTGAAAGGAACAAGGTATGGCACCTAGTCCCTAAACCTTCTCATGGCTCAGTTATAGGCACTAAATGGATTTTCAGGAATAAAACTGATGAGCAGGGAAAGGTAGTTAGAAATAAAGCTAGGCTAGTGGCACAGGGCTACAACCAAGAATCTGGGATATATTTTTTGAATCTTTTACTCCTGTTGCCAGATTAGAAGCTATCAGAATACTTTTAGCATTTGCTTGTAGCCTATGATTAAAATTGCTACCGATGGATGTTAAATCTCCTTTATTGAATGGGTTGATAAAGGAGGATGTGTATGTTAAACAATCTCAAGGTTTTGAATGCCTTGATTTTCCTGATCATGTCTATAAATTAGATAAAGCACTGTATGGACTGAAGCAAGCTCCCAGGACCTGGTACGACAGGCTGAGCTCCTTCCCCACAGGTAAGGGTTTTTCAAGAGGTGAAGTTGACCAGACCCTATTCACTAAGGTGAGTAACAAAGACATTTTTATTGCTCAGATTTACGTAGATGATATAGTGTTTGGGTCAACTAAATCTGAAATGTGTGAGGAATTTTCTAGATTAATGGCAGATGAATTTGAAATAAGTTCTATGGGAGAATTGAAGTTTTTCCTTGGTTTGCAGGTCAATCAAACATTGGAGGGAAGCTTCATCACACAGTCCAAGTACGTAAGGGACATGCTGAAAAGGTATCAACTAGATAATCTCAAAGCTATAACTGCACCTATAGGTACATCAACCAGTCTTGATGGTGACCCAAAAGGTAAATTGGTTGACAAGCTTTATAGAGATATGATCGGATCCCTTTTATACCTTACTACATCTCGACCTGATATTCAATTCTCAGTATGTTTATGTGCTAGATTTCAAGCTAGTCTTAGAGAATCACACATGAGTGTAGTGAAAAGGATCTTTCGGCATCTATCAGGCACCCCTGACTTAGGTCTATGGTTTCCTGCTAAGTGTGAGTTCGACCTTGTAGGTTACACTGATGCAGATTATGCTGGGTGCAGGATAGATAGAAAAAGCACTAGTGGATTTTGTCAATATCTTGGTGGTTGTCTAGTATCTTGGGCATCTAAGAAGTAACACACCGTTGCTCTTTCCACTGCTGAAGTAGAATATGTTGTAGCAGGGAATTGTGCAGCCCAAGTCTTATGGATAAAGCACCAACTTGCTGATTATCACATCAATCTAGGATGCACACCTATTTTGTGTGATAACACCAGTGCTATTTAATTAACTAAAAATCATGTTCATCACTCTAGGACTAAGCACATTGAGGATAAACATCATTTCTTGAGAGATGGGGTGAGTAAGAATGAAATTGAGTTTCATTTCATTGAATCTGAAAAATAGATCGCTGATATCTTTACTTAGCCCCTTGGAAATGATAGATTTAAATTCTTAAGAAGGGAACTAGGCTTATGTAATTTTCATCATGATTCGTAATGCTTAATCCTTGTCTGTTCTGAATAAATGCTCTCTCCAGAGTGCTTCATTTGCACATGTTTCAGATTATCTTTAGAGTTAATCTGTCTATAGCATAACTGCATGCATTGCATTATGTATATCTTGTTCTCAATGGTATATAAAATGATATGTTGGGAGAAGGGCAGATCCTTTCTGTCTGGAAACCCACATCATGCGTGAGGTGGTCTTAGGACCTCAGTTCTACGCCAAGTGCCCTGACTCAAATGTTGAAGTTAGATGGAAGGATCTATCACCACAGGATGTGGATCTAGAGGGGGGGTGAATAGATCTACTGGCTATTTAAAAATTTTGGCCTAGAATCAAATGCGGAATTAGAAGAACACTAGACAAACACAGCCAATGCACCGAATGAAACACACAAGATCTGCTGAACAAGCAATCAAACACATGAGAGGCAGAAGGCTTTTAGGTGGTTCGGTCAATCCGACCTACGTCCACCTCACATTCAACTCGAATGTGGATTACTGCTGATACACAGCTTCAAACTGCTGGGCTCTACAGCTTGCCAACAACGGCTGGGGCTTACAGCTTATCCCGACCAGAGGAACATCCTCTGCAACAGCTGAGCATCACAGCTTGCTCTGCTGGGCACTACAGCTTAGCCGACCAGAGGAACACCTCTGCAATAGCTGCCTCACAGCTTGATCCCGCTGACTAACAGCTTGATAGAACAAGAGTTTTCAAAGGAAAATAACAAAGACTGAAAACAAACGAAACACACAATCGAATGGAAGAAAACCAAAATGACTGTAGCTCAAGGTTGAGCAATATCAGCTCTGGTAACTGGACCAAGAGACTGATTCACAAGCTCTCACAATAACTCTCTCTCAACTCATCTCTCTTTTTCTTCTTCTCTCTTTTTCTTCTTCTTTGCCTTTCTTCTTTATTCTCACAGTGGATCTCGGTGGCTGCTGCTTCAAGCAGGATGTACAGACTTTTCCTATCTTGATCAGCCTATACAGAAGATGAAGACTAATATATATAACAGCAGCAGGTGGATAAGGGCGCGTGGCTTCCATGCTTTCCCGCCCAATGGAATCCGCCAGCTTCGAGACAATTCCATCCACGTGTCAGCATTTGCTTCATGAGCCAGGCACCTTGGATCACATGCCCTACAATTCAAAGACGTTTGATCAGCAAAACTCAAGACTGTTGCGTTGACTCCATCAGCCCATGGCGTTGACGCATCGATGATCCAGTGATCATGTCTTCAGCAGATGGGAGTGCTGCGTCGACGCCGCTTCACTGCTGCGTTGACGCATCGGTGTGTACTAGCAGCTAAAAGGTGTCGTTCCATCAACCTGCTGCGTCGACCCAACGAGCTACAACGTCGACGCTGCCAGGGTACTCCAGAGGTTGCAAGGAGTTACTTGAACTGCTGCGTCCACGCTGCCAGTGGGTGGCGTTGACGCATCTGAGTAACCCAGTAACCCATTGGTTCTCTTTTTGTAACTGCTGCGTCGACGCTACTTGCTCAATGCGTTGACGCACCAGAATAATCCAGGAGCTTCTTTCTTGATTTGCTGTGTCCACGTGTCAGCCTCTCAGCCAGCTTCAGCACACGTGTCACAAGCCTGTCTGCCCTTCCAGCCTCGAATCACGTGCCCTCCATAAGCTTCACGATCAGAACACCTGTCAGATAGAGTATCGGATAAGTCATCAGTTTAAGTGAAGAACTCTGTATAGACTTGAAAAGACGATCATGCTGTATAGACTGAGTGTGTACAGTGTGAGGGAGTGTATAGACTTAGTTAGAAGGAGCCCGATGTACAGACTTGCCTATGCGAAAGCCACTGTACAGACATTGAAAACGTGAAGCCAAAATGTAGACTTCACGCTGTACAGACTTGAGGCTTTGATGAACGAAGGTTCAGTGTATAGAGTTGGAATGTAAGGCCCAATGTATAGACTTCAAAGTCCACTGTGGATGTATAGACTTTATCAACTGAAGAAACTGAACTGAAGCGTCGACGCATCAGCTCAAGGAGTTGACGCACTACTGTATGGACAATGTTCAGACTTGCTGAAAGACCGATGTACAGACTTTCAAACCTGAAGGCCAATGTGTGGACTCTGCGTGAGACGCTCAATGTACAGACTTCACCTTAGACTCTAAATGAGACGGACAGTGTATGGACTTGGCCACTGCACTGTGGATGTATGGACTTTGACGCCTGCATGCTATGCAATGTACACACTTGGTGCCTGATGCTCATATGCAGACATTGATGCCCAACAGCGATGTATAGACATTGAGACTATGAGTGTGTGTTCAGTGTTAAGATAAGATTAAATGCATATAACACACAGACAATCTGATAAAGTGATTTCATCAAAACATAAACAGTGTTGCCAATTCATCAAAACAATGTGTTGCCATATGAAGTAAAGTTACATGTCAACACCATCAACACATAGGAGTCACAACAATCTCCCCCTTTTTGATGATGGCAACCCCCTATCATGTAGAGTGGCAACATCCTGTCATACAGATGCATTTTTGATGAAAGACATGATTTGTTATTCAGATTGTTATGCAGGTGCACGTATATGCTATGATGACATGCTGCATGCGACAAAATTTAAGCAACTCCCTGCCATACCTCCCCTGAATCAGAATTCTCCCCCTAAACTGAAGAAATGAATTCAGACAATATTCTCCCCCTTTGCCATCAACAAATAGGAGGGAAAGTGAATGGAAGCGAAGAGAAAGAAAGTTCAGCTGACTGGCATTCTTAGTAAGTAGTTCAGAAATTAAGTAACCAAAGCACAAAACCTTCAGTCATATGAACCTAGAAATGGCTTAGAAATTGAATTTCTGGTTTAAAGGTTATAAAAAAGAAAGTTCATGCACTACATTCATTGGATAAGGTAGATGTTCATGATAAAACAATAAACCAGAGTCATATTTACATGAGAGATTCAGTTTCAGAATATCTTACTTTAATAGACTCAGTAATATATGTTAAGAGAAATCAGGTCATGTATTGAAATTAAACAATTGACATCCATGAAATTTCTTCTAAGGAACAGCATTTTCAATATTGTTTCATTTAGGGCATTCAGGTACCAAAAGTCTTTTTGCGTAAGGGTATACGTTTATCAGACGCCAATACCCCTAGATACTCAACATGATGGACCATCTTGCCTATGATCAAATTCAATAGAATTGATTGACACCTCTTTGTGTGAGGGTACACGTTTATTAGACGCCAGTTACCCCCAGGTACTCAGTGAAAACAACCTACTGTTTTGATCATTTTATACAGAGATAGCTGATACACCTCATGACATGAGTGGTGTCCACTTCTTTGATGGATCACTCAGTTTCTCAGTGATTTACCAGTCATTGCTCTGTCAATGCTATTACTCAAATGATTTTCAATGTTTTTCAATATCTTTATTAGCTGCCCTTTATTTGTTTCAGAATGACTTGTTCAAGGACAATACACATACTTAGCTTCTCTAACATGATTTCAGATGAGTTTTCAGATTTCAGATATAATTAGCTTTGTCTGACATGAAATAAGATAAGGGTTGAGAGCTTTATCAATTTTCAGCATCCTTATTTACTGATTGTAGTCTTTCAACTCTAAAGATTATAAATTTTAAACCATTAAGTCAGTCTTTAAGCAATTAACGTTCTTATGAAAGAAGAAATCTGTTTTCTATTGCTTAATATTAGAACTGACTAAAAGATTGCCATATTGTCAGACTAAATCATTCAGAATCAAGGATTGAATAGACAGCGTCAACGCTGGAGTTCAAGGCGTCTACGCATCAGATGAAGAGACAAACAGTATAAGATACTGAGATAGTGACAGTGCGTTGACTCCATGCTATTGCAGCGTCAACTCATCAGAATAGTGAAACAGAAATATTTCCAGATCTAGTTCATTGCGTCAACGCCACATTGTAGCAGCGTCGACGCAGCAGTTCACCTTGACAACTGACAAGACTCCCCCTGTCTATATGCATGATGATCATGAGTGCAATAAAAATATATGAGAGTCATGCATTATCATACGTCTGTTGCACAATGTTTATTCAATCTATCAACAGCAAATCCAAATCTGAAGTTTATTCAAAGCAGCTCAAATGTTTTATTCAAGTTAACAAAGAGTTTATTCATTATGCTGAAATTTACACAAGCCAAGTTCTCTTCTAAAAAATTTAAAATTTTCATTTCCAAGTGGCTTAGTAAAAATATCAGCAACTTGTTTGTCTGTTTCAATGAAGTCCAGTTCAATTTCCTTTTTGTTCACAGCATCTCTTAGAAAATGATGTTTTATTTCTATGTGCTTAGTCCTAGAATGATGAACAGGATTTTTAGCAAGGCATATGGCACTAGTATTATCACATAGAATTGGAATACATTCCAATTTTATCTGATAATCATCTAGTTGGTGCTTAATCCAAAGTACTTGGGCAGCACAATTACCTGCTGCAACATATTCAGCCTCAGCTGTAGACAAGGCTACAGTGTGTTGCTTCTTAGATGCCCAAGATACTAGACAGCCACCAAGGAATTGACAGTAGCCACTAGTGCTTTTTCTATCTACTCGACACCCAGCATAATCAGCATCAGTGTAAGCTAGAAGCTCTAACTCACACCTAGCAGGATACCATAATCCTAGCTCTTGGGTGCCTAGCAGATATCTAAAAATCCTTTTCACTGCTTTAAAATGATTTTCTTTAGGACTGGCCTGAAACCTAGCACATAATCCTACAGCGAATTGAATATCAGGCCTAGATGCTGTTAAGTAGAGAAGGGATCCGATCATACCTCTGTATAATTTCTGGTCAAATGGGTTACCTTTAGTGTCTTCATCCAAGCTTGTAGAAGTACCCATTGGAGAAGCTATCTCTTTAAGGTTATCCATCTTGTATTTCTTGAGTAGATCCCTTGTGTACTTGGACTGAGTGATAAACATTCCATCCTTTGTTTGTGTAACCTGCAGTCCAAGAAACAATTTGAGCTCACCCATTGAGCTCATTTCAAACTCATTAGTCATTGTTTCAGAAAATTCCTCACACAATTTGGGGTTAGTTGACCCAAAAATGATATCATCCACATAAATCTGTACAATAAGAATTTCAGAATGACTCACCTTTGTAAACAAGGTCTGATCAACTACTCCTCTAGTGAAATTTTGATCAGTGAGGAACTTGCTCAACCTGTCGTACCAAGCTCTGGGAGCTTGCTTAAGACCATAGAGAGCTTTATTTAATTTGTAAACATGATTAGGGAAATCTAGACATTCAAATCCAGGGGGCTGTCTAACATAGACATCCTCATTAATTTCCCCATTCAAGAATGCAGATTTTACATCCATCTGCTGGAGGATTATACCTAGGGAACATGCATAAGCTAATAAAATTCTAACAGCTTCTAATCTGGCTACAGGGGCAAATGACTCTTCAAAGTCAATACCAAACTCCTGGTTGTACCCCTGAGCAACAAGTCTGGCTTTATTTTTAACAATATTCCCTAATTCATCAGATTTATTCCTGAAGACCCACCTAGTCCCTATGACTGTTCCATGATCAGGAGGTGGAACCAAGTGCCACACATTGTTCCTGTCGAACTGATTAAGTTCCTCATGCATGGCATTAATCCAATGCATATCCTTGAGGGCACAGTCAATGGACTTGGGTTCAATTTGAGAGACAAGAGCATATGCATTTAATTCATGTTGAATTCTCAGGAGACCTCTAGTCCTAGGGGGGTCATGCAGATTTCCAATTATATTATCTACAGGATGATCTTTAAGATATCTAATGTTAACAATTGAATTGTCATGTGTTTGATTTACCTCCCCCTGAACTGTAGACTCCTCTTCATTAAGTTCTGTATGTCCTTCTTCATCCTCTGAATTGTCTTCAGGATCTCCTTCCTTCAAGATTTCACCATTGTCTTCATTCCTGCATTTACCAACGTTAGAATTTACCAAGGATTCATCAAAAATTATGTGTGGAGATTCTTCAACAGTTTTAGAGTTCAGATTGTACACTCTATATGCTCGTGTGTTTTCAGAATAACCAAGAAAGATTCCTGGTTCACCTTTAGGTTCAAATTTATCAAGGTCTCTTTTATCATTTATATGAATAAAACATTTGCAACCAAAAACCTTGAAATGAGCAATAGAAGGTTTCTTACCCTTTAAGATCTCATATGGTGTTTGCTGGGTAGAAGGTCTTACCATGACTCTGTTAATTACATAACAGGCAGTGTTCACTGCTTCAGCCCAAAATTTCCTTGGTAGACCACCTTCAGTAAGAAGTGTACGACCCATCTCCACTAGGGTTCTGTTCCTTCTCTCCACAACCCCATTCTGCTCAGGTGTCCTTGGTGAGGAGTACCTATGGTTGATTCCATTTGACCTGCAGAGTTCATCAAACTGTGAGTTTTCAAACTCACCTCCATGATCAGTCAAAATATTTTCAATTTTCTGATTTATTTTAACATAGAACTCCTGAAATTCTGAGAAAGCATCACTCTTATTAGATAAGAAATAAACCCAAGTATACCTAGAAAAGTCATCTACCATGACAAACCCATACCTCCTTCCTGATAAGCTGACAGATCTGGTTGGCCCAAAGAGATCCATGTGTATCAGCTCATAGGGTTTGGAAGACAGATTTTCAGTTCTAGACTTAAATGACTTTCTAGTTATCTTTGATTGAGTGCATGCATCACAGATTTTATTTTCTTTCTTGAAGGAAACTTCAGGAAGTCCTCTAACCATGCTATGCTTGTTCAGTTTATGCAAAATGGTATAACTAGCATGGCCTAACCTACGATGCCATAAAAATGCTAAATCTTCTCTATTGGCAGTAAGACATAGGTTAGAATGCTGAATATCATCTAGATCTATCATGTATGTGTTATTTATTCTTTTTCCAGAGAATTTTATAATTTCTGAATCAGGTTCAAAAACCTTGCAGCATTGAGAATCAAATAAAACCTTATGACCCTTATCACACAACTGGCTGATACTAAGTAAATTGTAAGCTAACCCTTCAACCAGCATAACATCATCAATGCAGCAGGTAGAGCACTTACCTACCTTACCTGATCCAATGATCCTACCCTTTGTGTTGCTTCCAAAGGTGACAAGGCCTCCTAGCTTTTCAGTTAGCATACAAAACTTGGCCTTATCTCCTGTCATATGCCTGGAGCAGCCACTGTCCAAGTACCACAAGTTGCTCTTGGCTGCCAGGCATACCTGCACACACAATTAGGGCAAAGAGTTTGGAACCCAAGTCTGATTGGGCTCCAATGCAGATGAAGTGCAAGTAAAGAAAGAAAGCATGGTTTTGGGAATCCACATTTGTTTGAAGCAGTTCTGTTCAGTGGATTTTCCAGATTTCCTTTTGTTTTGCTTTTTCTTGTTGACTTTCTTCTTATATGCACCAACAAAGTTATTCACAGAATTTTTGTTATTGTGCCAATGCTTTGGCCAGGTTGCATTCATAAAGTTTTGGCCATGGTAGTTCCTAGACTGGCTGTGGAAATATTGGTAATTCCTAGGCATCCGACTACCACACCCATTTTCCCAATTTCTGACATAGGGTCTGTAAAAGTGTGTAGGTTGATGAACATACCCTGTATACATCCCTTGAGTTCTAGTCCACCCATACCCATTAGGATAGATTGGCTGTTTGGGGTAGTAGGGCTGAACTCTAGGTGAATTGAATTTGTTGGGCTGACTTCTGAAAATGTTTTGTCTTCCCTGCACCCTTGACCCTGCTGACCTATTCATAGGTTTTGGTTGGGTCCTTTTCTGTGATGATGGTGGTGAAGACTTTTTGGCATTGATATGAGGTTTGTTTATCTGAACAGACTGACCCCTAACCTTGGGTTGAGCACTAGAGCTAGGTTTGGAAGTGCCAATTCTACTAGGCTCACCTACTTTCTGTTTGCCCTTCTCCTCTGCATTCAGCCTTTTCAGATTCAAATTTGTCTTTATAGCATTATTAGAATTCATGTTGATCAGAGGTCCTTTCTCCTTTTGTGCAACAAAGGAAATAGTTTTCATTCCAAAGCTTTTGGTTGCACTAGAGTTGAATCCTAGGCCCTCTCTTCTGAAATTTACTTTTGACCCCAATAATGCATCTAAATTTTCAGATCCTTGGGTCATTTTCTCAATTGTTTTTAGCTTATCCTCATTATCTTTCTGAACTTCATCAATAGATTTTTTTAACTCATTATTCACATTGAGGACAGCTTCATATTTTTCAGAAACAATCTTTATCTCATTTTCATAATTCTGAATTTTCAGTTTCCATGCATCAATTTCATTGTCTAATCTCACATTTTCTTCCTTAGACATTTTCAGTTCTTTATTGATTTCTTCAAATTCAGAACATGTGAGTTTCAGCTTACTGTTTTCAGTTTCTAAGCAGGCAATTTTATCAGACAATGAAGTATCATTTTGCATGATTTTAATTTTTCTTCGAAGATGCCTGTTTTCTTTTCTGACCTCATCTACTCTGTCAGTAAGTTCATCATAGGCAACCATCCAATCAGTAATAGTAAAATTTTCATAGCGAGAGGATACCTCATCAGATTCTTCCTCTCTATCTTCTGAGCTGGTTGCCATGAGACAGATTGGCTTCTCAGCTTCAACTTCACTGTCCGAAGTGACGCTCAAAGATCCCTCGTCCTCATCACTCCAGGTACTCACCATAGCTTTCCCTTTTGTGTTCTTCTTCTTGGACTTGTCCTTGAGATTCTGATTTGTCGGACATTCAGCTTTAAAGTGACCCGCCTTCCTGCATTGATAGCAAACATTAGTTTCAGCTTTCTTTGCAGGGTTTGATTTATACCTTGTGTCTCGGCGGCCACTGTTGGGATTTTTTCGGCTGAATCTTATTCCTTCCTTCTTAAGAAATCTCCGGAATTCCCTAGTAATCATGGCAATATCAGCATTTGCCACTTCTTCTTCAGACAAGCTCTCTTCAGTTGATGATCCGTTGGGGCTGGATCGACTGGATCTGCTAGCACCAGCCTTCAGAGCTATAGGCTTCCTCTTTCTGTCAGCCTCCTCTATCTTTGGCATATTCATCTCATAAGCCATTAGAGATCCGATCAGCTCATCTGCCTTAGTATTATGCAGATCTCTTGACTCTTCCATAACTGTGGCCTTGGTGTGCCACATTGGAGTTAAGGATCGCAAGATCTTCCTGACTACATCGTACTCAGAATATTTTTTCCCGAAGCCTCTGAGACCATTTGTGATAATGGTCAGCCGAGCATACATTTCCTTGATCGTCTCATTAGGCTTCATCTTGAAGGCTTCGTATTCTGAGACTAGTAGATTAGTCTTAGTCTCTCTGACTTGTGAAGTTCCCTCATAGATGACTTCAAGTGCATCCCACATTTCCTTCGCTGAGGAGCAGGCAGATATTCGTGAGAACTCGGTGGGATGCAGAGAACACTGGATTGCATTGATTGCACTCCAGTTGAGCGTGGACCTTCTGATTTCTTCCTTAGTCCATACATCTTCATTTGGAGACAGCTCGAAAGGTCCCTTGCTAACCACCTTCCAAATTTCATAATCTTTAGCCCTCAAGAATACCTGCATACGGTGCTTCCAGTATGCGTAGTTGGTTCCATCGAAGTATGGGGGCTTGGATGTGGAGTGTCCTTCAGCTATCATCCCTCTTCCGTCCATCTGTGCTTATCCTCTTCGGGCGGTAAGTCCCTGTAGAAGAGTCTAGCTCTGATACCAAGTGTTGAAGTTAGATGGAAGGCTCTATCACCACAGGATGTGGATCTAGAGGGGGGGTGAATAGATCAACTGGCTATTTAAAAATTTGGCCTAGAATCAAATGCGGAATTAGAAGAACACTAGACGAACACAGCCAATGCACCGAATGAAACACACAAGATCTGCTGAACAAGCAATCAAACACACGAGAGGCACAAGGCTTTTAGGTGGTTCGGTCAATCCGACCTACGTCCACCCCACATTCAACTCGAATGTGGATTACTGCTGATACACAGCTTCAAACTGCTGGGCTCTACAGCTTGCCAACAACGGCTGGGGCTTACAGCTTATCCCGACCAGAGGAACATCCTCTGCAACAGCTGAGCATCACAGCTTGCTCTGCTGGGCACTACAGCTTAGCCGACCAGAGGAACACCTCTGCAACAGCTGCCTCACAGCTTGATCCCGCTGACTAACAGCTTGATAGAACAAGAGTTTTCAAAGGAAAATAACAAAGACTGAAAACAAACGAAACACACAATCGAATGGAAGAAAACCAAAACGACTGTAGCTCAAGGTTGAGCAATATCAGCTCTGGTAACTGGACCAAGAGACTGATTCACAAGCTCTCACAATAACTCTCTCTCAACTCATCTCTCTTTTTCTTCTTCTCTCTTTTCTTCTTCTCTGCCTTTCTTCTTTATTCTCACAGTGGATCTCGGTGGCTGCTGCTTCAAGCAGGATGTACAGACTTTTCCTATCTCGATCAGCCTATACAGAAGATGAAGACTAATATATATAACAGCAGCAGGTGGATAAGGGCGCGTGGCTTCCATGCTTTCCCGCCCAATGGAATCCGCCAGCTTCGAGACAATTCCATCCACGTGTCAGCATTTGCTTCACGAGCCAGGCACCTTGGATCACGTGCCCTACAATTCAAAGACGTTTGATCAGCAAAACTCAAGACTGCTGCGTTGACTCCATCAGCCCATGGCGTTGACGCATCGATGATCCAGTGATCATGTCTTCAGCAGATGGGCGTGCTGCGTCGACGCCGCTTCACTGCTGCGTTGACGCATCGGTGTGTACTAGCAGCTAAAAGGTGTCGTTCCATCAACCTGCTGCGTCGACCCAACGAGCTACAACGTCGACGCTGCCAGGGTACTCCAGAGGTTGCAAGGAGTTACTTGAACTGCTGCGTCCACGCTGCCAGTGGGTGGCGTTGACGCATCTGAGTAACCCAGTAACCCATTGGTTCTCTTTTTGTAACTGCTGCGTCGACGCTACTTGCTCAATGCGTTGACGCACCAGAATAATCCAGGAGCTTCTTTCTTGATTTGCTGTGTCCACGTGTCAGCCTCTCAGCCAGCTTCAGCACACGTGTCACAAGCCTGTCTGCCCTTCCAGCCTCGAATCACGTGCCCTCCATAAGCTTCACGATCAGAACACCTGTCAGACAGAGTATCGGATAAGTCATCAGTTTAAGTGAAGAACTCTGTATAGACTTGAAAAGACGATCATGCTGTATAGACTGAGTGTGTACAGTGTGAGGGAGTGTATAGACTTAGTTAGAAGGAGCCCGATGTACAGACTTGCCTATGCGAAAGCCACTATACAGACATTGAAAACGTGAAGCCAAAATGTAGACTTCACGCTGTACAGACTTGAGGCTTTGATGAACGAAGGTTCAGTGTATAGAGTTGGAATGTAAGGCCCAATGTATAGACTTCAAAGTCCACTGTGGATGTATAGACTTTATCAACTGAAGAAACTGAACTGAAGCGTCGACGCATCAGCTCAAGGAGTTGACGCACTACTGTATGGACAATGTTCAGACTTGCTGAAAGACCGATGTACAGACTTTCAAACCTGAAGGCCAATGTGTGGACTCTGCGTGAGACGCTCAATGTACAGACTTCACCTTAGACTCTAAATGAGACGGACAGTGTATGGACTTGGCCACTGCACTGTGGATGTATGGACTTTGACGCCTGCATGCTATGCAATGTACACACTTGGTGCCTGATGCTCATATGCAGACATTGATGCCCAACAGTGATGTATAGACATTGAGACTATGAGTGTGTGTTCAGTGTTAAGATAAGATTAAATGCATATAACACACAGACAATATGATAAAGTGATTTCATCAAAACATAAACAGTGTTGCCAATTCATCAAAACAATGTGTTGCCATATGAAGTAAAGTTACATGTCAACACCATCAACACATAGGAGTCACAACATCAAATTCATGCATATGTGTCAAGCATTCTTTTAATTTCATATGTCAACATGATATGACCAACCATGATGCATATAGACAGGGGGAGCATGTGTTCTCATATCTTGTTGATGGTCTATCTAGAGTATGCATGTGTTAGAAGCTGTTCAGATGTGTCTGTCAATTCTGATTCTTATCTCTGAACTTTCCTAAACCAAAGTCACATTCAGTCAATATCTTTGAGTATTTCTTAATATTCAGATTACTTCTCTTGAGATAAATTCACTTGGGATCCCTCTATATCAAGTTGATACACATCTCTTGGCAGCTCATGCCTGTCATCTTGAACTTCAAGACCTTGACCTTCAACTGGACATCACTTTGCAT
Organism: Amorphophallus konjac; assembly: GCA_022559845.1. Classification (NCBI taxonomy): domain Eukaryota; kingdom Viridiplantae; phylum Streptophyta; class Magnoliopsida; order Alismatales; family Araceae; genus Amorphophallus; species Amorphophallus konjac. Next base: position 204,261,360 of record CM040122.1, read on the forward strand.
CTCATCTACTTTCACTTCTGAGAATCTGGAAGAATGACAAATTGATAATAAGTTCACTACTCTAAGCTACTAAAATCAGATACCTACTTCTGTAAGAATCTGAATGCACCATGAATGAACTGATGATTTATGCTTAATGAACCTTAGAGTCTAAAGGTTTGCTCCATGAAAAAGGATAGTTCATTACAGTCAATAGCTATCAACCATCCTTTACATGTTGTGTCTATTTTTGTCTTTTTGAAACTGAAAATCAAAAATTTTCAAGGACTCTTAGTTGAGAAAGTTAGTTATTGAGTGTTGTTTTTAAACAAAACCAAAGGGGTAGCTATATATATAAAACTTTTGAGTCAATAATTAATTTACAGAGCAATAGCTTAAGTCACAGAGAAACTGGGTCATCCATCAAAGAAAGAGGATAAACCCATGTCATGATGTCCTTTAGTTAACTCTGTTTAAAAAGAATAAAATTTTGTGTCAAGAGTAATTGGCAGAGCAATGGTTGAATGCACAGAGAAACTGGGTTTTCTATGAATGAAAGTGGATGAACCTATGTCATGACGTGCTTCAGTTATCTCTGTTCAACAATTGAAACGGAATGGTACATCCTACGGAGTAAACTAGGGGTACTGGCGTGTAGTGCCCTAGAATTTATAAATAAATTTTGAATTATAAAATAATTTTCTGGATTTTTAAAGGCTTAAATAAATTAATGAAGGGGTTTTTGGATTAATAAGTCAATATAAGTCTCAAAAAGGCTAATTAGTTAACCTAGCCTATCTAATAATTGTCCAAAAGGTTTATGGACAAAGCCGATCAAGTTTGGCCCATATTCTAGAAGGGTAATTGGCTTATTCACGTATTTTAAGGATAAATACTAATTATATAAGATAATTATATGGATAAACGAATAAAAGAGTTTTATTAAATTTAAACTCCATACACGTTACATGTAACGGTCTATCGAGCGACCGTCACAGCCTTGTAACGCACCTAGACACGACCGTTACATCCTACAGATTCCGTAAGGTGAGAAAATTACAAAAAGATTGGAACTTTGAAATCCTATCTACAAGAGATCGATTTGGGAGAGCTTATAACATTACTAAGGACTCTTAGGGATTAGGTTCTGGCAAATTAAGGACTCTAGAATCGATCTAATCTTCAAATCCTAACCAAAACCCTATAAATAGGACCTAGTTCTGAACTGAGCGACCCTTACTTTTGGCCCGTGAAGAATCAAGGTAAGGAGTCATAATTTCAGATAAGTTCTTTAGAAGATTTTGTTTAGTATATTATAGACTAATAGTTTTCCAAATTTCATGCTAGGAGACTAAGCAACCAAGAAGATAGAAGCTTCCAAAGTTGCTGATTCAACCTTAGCAACCCAGGAATCTGAACGCAAGACATCTAAACGAGGTAATTAGAGTTCAATCCTTTAGAACTTTTTGTACCCAATAGTCTCATCTCCTTACCCTCAAATTTTCACATCCTTAGGTCAAGAGGCTTAGGAAATAGAGCAGATTGAAGTTGCTGATTTATCACAAGAAGTACAAGGCTCTAAGGGTAGCACCTAGCATTAAATTCGAAGTTTGAAGGTCTTAAAAGAGGTAAGTTATCTCATGATTGGCAAAAACAACATGTTAGGGATAAAAGCCCTCTGATTGTGCTTGATTTCATGCATCATAGGCTAAGAATTTCATGATTTCATAGTTTTATACATTCATGCATCTCTTTGCCCTAAATAGAAATTAAAAGGTATTATCTTGTCTATTCACTAAACCCTTGCATATAGTTGGCCTATGCATCGTTATCATGACTAGGACAGTGGTAATATGTTGATTTCCAAGCATGTTATGTTTTCATAAACCTTCACTTTAGTTTACTGCCAGCAGGTTCTCTGACGCACTAACGTGAGACCGTCACATGCATGTAACGGCCTTACGATAGACCGTCACATTCTGTTGTATTTTTATTTGTTCTATTGTCTCTGACGCACCCTAGCAGGAGCGTTACACCACTGTAACGGCCCCTCGATAAACCGTCACAATACTATAATGCGCCTATCCTAGACCGTCAGGCACTGTGTTCTGTCAGCCCGAGGCAGAATGATAACCAGTTAGAGTTTACTTATAAATAAGCTTAGATAGCTAAGTTTGGACATGTTATCATGACTTTAAGTTTAGTTACTATTTCATAATCAAATTGCATGGTTAATGTCTCTTAGGATTATTTTAAGTTATGTTAATTTCATCGGCTAAAACTCTACAGTTTTGTATTCTAAATCATGATTTTTTCCAAATGTTGTATTGACGGAGTTTTCTCATGGTTTCACATTGTTACACATTCTTTTCCATCTATAGAGTCATTTCTTTAAGTACATGGCGCATATTCCGGTATGTTGTCCATTTAGTTCACTTTGAACTATAGGAACACTATTCTTGGACATGAGGACCTCTCTATTGGATATTTCTTCTAATGGAATAGGAAATCTTGTTTCAAGGCCTCCGTAATTCTCCGCGAGCCTGCGATTCCCACTAAGACGCCGAGTTGGTTGTACCATTAAAGCCCATTGATTAGATTACACTATCGATGTTTTTGGTTATCGATAATGTAACAGCTCTACATTGGACCGTCAGGAGCATCTAACGGCCCAATGTACGACCGTCACATTCAGCTGAGTCCGATTTCTTAGTTCTGGATTCAGACTAATGTAACGGCCCAATACTGGAGCGTCACATCATGTAACGGCCCAGTACACGACCGTCACACTACTTGAGTATTTTAACCCAAGGATTGACCAAGGGTTGATATTCCAAGGTTCTAAATAGACTCTTGATGATCTAGAACTTATCATATTGATCAAGAATCCTAATATAATGAATGAAAGATAAAGAATGTATCGTTATGCGGCC